>JAJEJO010047630.1:0-20462 GCA_020662805.1 Glaucomys volans
CAGACTCAGCCCAGGCCTCAGCCCCAGCCTCAACCCTGGCCTCAACCCTGGCCTCAGGCCAGGCCTCAGCCCTGGCCTCAGCCCCGGCCTCGGCCCTGGTCTCAGCTCCAGTCTCAGCACTGGCCTCAGCCCCTGCCTCAGCCCCGACCTCAGTTCCAACCTCAGCCCCGGTCTCAGCCCCAGTCTCAACCCTGGCTTCAGTCCCGGCCTCAGTTCCGGCCTCAGCCCTGGGCTCAGCCCTGGCTTCAGTTCTGGCCTCAGCCCCAGTCTCAGCCCTAGACTCAACCCCAGCCTCAGCCACGGCCTCAATTCCAGCCTCAGCCCTGGCCTCAGTTCTGGCCTCAGTTCTGGCCTCAGCCCTGACCTGAGCCCCAGCATCAGTTCCAGCCTCAGTCCTAGCCTCAGCCCCGACCTCAGACACAGCATCAGTTCCAGCCTCAGCCCTGGTCTCAGTCCCAGCTTCAGTCCCAGCCTCAGCACTGGCCTCAGCTCTGGCCTCAGCCCTGGTCTCAGCCCTGGCCTCAGCTCCAGCTTCAGCCTTGGCTTCAGCCCCAGCCGCTGCTCCGGCATCAGCCCTGACCTCAGCTCCAGCTTCAGCCCTGGTTTCAGCCCCAACCTCTGCTCTGACCTCAGCTCCAGCTTCAGCCCCCATCTCAGCCCCAGCCTCAGTTCTGGCCTCAGCACCAGCCTCAGTCCCCACACAGGAACCCACATAAGCTGCCTCCTCTGATCTGATCCAGGACCCAATACTGGCCTTGTTCTCATCCCCCAACTCAGAATTAACGATAATGTCTTCCCCAGTTCTTGATGTGGATTCAATACTAGACTCATGCTTACAATCAGCCCTGGCCACAATAACAGCCTCTTCCCCTGTCCAACACCAAGAACCTATAAAGGCCTCACTCCCAGGCCCAAACCAGAATCCTTCATTGGCCTCCACCTCAGCACTGACCAAGAATCTTCCACTGGCCTGGTCCTCAGACTTAGCCCAGGAACCTCCACTGGCTTGGTCCTCAGGGCCCAGCCTAGATCCTCCAGCAGCCTCATTCCCAGGCCTAGACAAAGCCCAGGATTCTCCACTGGTCTGATCCCCAGCACCAGTCCAAGAAGCTCCTCCACTGGCCTGATCCTCAAATCCAGGTTTAGAGCAACCACCAGTCTGATCCCCAGGCCCAATCCAGGACCCTCCACTAACCTGACTCCCAGTGGCAGCCCAGGATCCACCACTGGACTGGTCTGTGGGACCTGATATAGACCCTCCAATAACATGGCCACCAGCTCCAACCCAGGAACCTGCTCCACTGGACTGATCCTGAAGCCCTGGCCTGGATCCTCCACCAGTCTGATCTCCAGTACCAGTCCAGAATCCTCCTCCAATGGCCTGATTCTCAAATCCAGGTTTGGAACAACTACCAGCCTGATCCCCAGCCACAGCCCAGGACATTCCACTGACCTGACTCCCAGTGCCAGCCCAGGACACACCATTAGACTGGTTCATGGACCCTGGCCTGGACACTCCAACATCCTGACCACCAGCCACAACCCAAGACCCTGTTACATTGGTTTGACTCCCAGTGTAAGCACAGAACCATCCACTGGTCTGGTCCCCAGTGCCAGCCCAGGAATTTCCACTGGACTGACCCCCAGACCCCAGGCTAGATCCTCCACCAGGCTGGTCCCCAGCATTAGCCCAACATCCTGCTCCATTGGTCTGGTCCTCAAATACAGTCTTTGCCCCACCACCAGTCAGGTCCCTAACCCCAGCCTGGGACTCTCCATTGGCCTGGTCCACAGCACCAACCAAGAATCCTCCACTGATTTGATTCCCCGAATCTGCCCAAGATCTTCCACTGGACTGATCCTCAGGTCCTGACTTAGACCCTCCACCAGCCTGGGCAATAGCCCCAGTCCAAGACCCTTCATCACTGGCCTGATTCTCAAAACTAGGCTTTGATCCACCACCAGACTGATCACTTGTCCCAGTCCAGGACCCTCCAATGGCCAGGTTCCCAGTGCCAGCCCAAGATCCACCACTGGACTGGTCCGCAGGCCCTGTAGCTCCTCCACCAGCCTGGTCCCCAGTGCCAGCCCAGGATGCACCACTAGAGTGGTTTAGAGGCCCAAGCCTGGGCCCCCCACTGGCTTGATCTGCAGCATCAGTCCAAGACCTTCCACTGGACTGGTCCTCAGGTCCCAACCTGGACTCTCCACTGGCCTGGCCAACAGCCCCAGTCCAGGACCCTTTTTCACTGGCCTGATCTTCAAATCTAGGCTTGGACTCACCACTGGACTGATCACCAGTCCCAGCCCAGGACCCCCCAGTGGCCTGGTCCATGGCTCCTGTCCAGTAACCGATACTAACTATGTTTCCAGCTCCAGCCCAAGACACGGCACTAGCCTGATTCTCAGCCACAGTCCAGGACCCTCCAGTAGCCTGGTCCACAACCCAGGAAACACCACTTGCCTGGCCCCCAGGCCAAGACCCTTCACTGACCTGACCAACAACCCAGGGCCCTCCAATGGCCTGATTCCCAGAGACAACCCAAGACCCCCCACTGGCCTGGTTCTCAGCCCCAGTCCAGGATCCTCCAAAGGCCTTGTTCTGAGCCTCTACCCAGGAACCCCCACTGGCCTTGTCCCCAGCCCAGGGCCCCTCACTAGCCTGACCCCCAGCCCAGAGCCCTCCACTGGCCTGATCCCCAGCTCCTACCCAGGATGCAAGAGCAACTTCATTCTCAGCCCTAGCCCCAGCCCAGGACTTAATGCTGGTCTCATCACAAGCCACAGCCCAGGAACTAACAATACCAGCCTTATCACTACTCCCACTCCAGGACCCAATACTGGCTTCATTCTCATTATCAGCCCAGGACACACTATTTTCCCAGTCTCCATCCATGGCCTGAAACCTAAACTTGATCCACCGCTCAGCAGCAATCCAATCCTCTACACCGATCCCATTCCAGTAGTAGTCATGAATATTGGGCTGAGTCTTTCTGCAAGTCTGAGAGTCTGTCCCACCTTCACTCTCAGAAGTGGGCACAGCCTCAGACTCAGGATTTGCATAGACTTCATCTTTTGGTATGGCTTCTGCCTCAGGATTGGACATAGTCTTGTCCCTTGCACCAAGCAAGACCTCATCTTGGGAATTAGCCACAGTTTGGGACTGAGCAGAGCCCCTTACACTTGTCCTGGTCCCTGCTTTAGGCACAGTATTGGAATTACCCCTGACCTTATTCCTGGCACCAAGCAAGGCCTCACTTTGGGAACTGGTCATAGCCTGGGGCTGGGAAGACCCTGTTGCACCTGCCCCAGTTGCTGTCTTAGGCACAGCACTAGGATGGCCCCTGACCTTATTCCTGGCACCAAGCAAGGTCTCACCCTGGGAAATGGACACAGCCTGGGACTGGGCAGAGCCTGTTTTATCTGTCCCAGTCTCGGCCTTAGGAATAGCATTGGGATTGCCCCTAACCTTATTTCTGGCACCAAGCAGGGTCTCACCCTGGGAACTGGCCACAGCCTGGGACTGGGCAGAGTCTCTTGTATTTGCCCCAGCCTCTGTCTTAGGCACAACATTGGAATTGCCCCTGATCTTATTCTTGGCACCAGGCAAGACCTCACCCTGGGAAATGGCCACAGCCTTGGTATGGGCAGAGCCCATTGTACCTGCCCCAGCCTCTGGCTTAGAAATAGCACTAGGATTGCCCTTCACCTTAGTCCTAGTACCAGTCAAGCATTCACCCTGTGAATTGGCCACAGCCTGGGGACAGGCAGAGCCCACCCCAGCCTCTGCCTTAGGCACAGCATTGGAATTACCCTTAACCTTATTCTTGGCACCAGGCAAGGCCTCATTCTGGGAATTGGTTACCATCTGGGGCTGGGCAGGGCACACTGTATCTGGCCCGACCCCTACCTTAGGCACAGCATTGCGATTGCCTCTGACCTTATTCCTGTTACTAGGCAAGGTCTCACCCTGGGAATTGGCCACAACCTGGGGCTGAACAGAGCCTGTTGTACCTGCCCCAGCCTCCACCTTAGGCACAGCATTGGTATTGCCTTTGACCTTATTCCTGATACCAGGCAAGGCCTCATTCTGGGAAGTGGTCACAGCCTGGGACTGGGAAGAGCCCATTGTACCTTCCACAGTTCCTGCCTTAGGCACTGTGTTGGAGTTGCCTCTGACTCTATTCTTGGCACCAGGTAGGGTCTCACCCTGGAAATTTGTCACAGCTTGGGGCTGACCACAGGTCCTCTGGTCTGCCTTAGACCCTGCTCTAGAAATGGCATTAGAATCACCCCTGCCATCAACCCTAGAATCAGACAAGGCCTCAGTTTGGGTCTTGGTGCCAGCCTGAGGCTGTACACAGGTTTTAGTGTCTGTCCCAACCCCTGCCTTACACTTGGCTTTGGCTTTGCTCTTTGTCTTACCTCTAGTGATAGGTAAGGTTTCACCCTGGCTATGGGCCATAGTCTCATGGCCTTCCTTAGACATGGTATTGGCATTGCCCTTAGCCTTGATTCTTCCATCAGGCAAGACATCACCCTGGACATTAGCAACAGGCTGAATCTGGGTACTAGACAACATGTCCCCCTCAGCCCCTGCCTTAGCCATGACATTGGGATTGCTTCTGGTCTTATCCCTGGTATCAGTCAAGGTCTCAACCTGTGAATAGGTTCTCATGTTTGTTCTGGCCACTGCTTTAGCCATGACATTGGGATTGGCTCTACCCTTAACCTTGGCATCAGGTATGGCCTCAGCCTGAGTACTGGATACAGCTTGTGCCTGAGCAGCTGCCCTCATATCATCTCCAGTCATTGCCTTAGATATGACATTCGTATTTCCCCTGCCATCAACCCTGGCACCAGACATTGCTTCAGCCTGTTTTCTGTCCATAGACTGAGATTGTATTACACAAGCTCTCATATCTGCTCCTACCTCTGTTTTACACATGGCATTGGCATTACCCCTGTCAACAACTCTTGCCCCAGGCATGGCCTCAGCCTGGATCTGGGGAGCAATATGGGGCTGGAAAGAAGCTCTTGTGTCTACCCCAGAGCCTGCCTTACACATGATTTTGAGATTCCCCTTGTCCTTATCCCCAGCACCAGGCATGTCATCATCTTGGACCTTGGCCACAGCCTGAGACTGTGCATAGGACATGATGTCCACTCCAGCCTCTGCCCTGGACATGCCATTGAGATTTTCCTTAGCATCAACTGTGGCATCAGGCCTAGCCTCAGACTGAGTTTTAGCCACACTCACAGTCTCTTCCAAGGTTCTTGTCTTGGTTTCAGTCACAATTCCAGCCTTGTTCATGGTTCCAATCTTGACCACTTCTTTGGTCACTGCCAAGACCTCATTCTGTGTCACCATTACTTTGTTAATCTCTGTCTCTTTTTCAGCCAATGTCCGAGCTTCAGCTTTGGTCTGGGTCATTGTTTCTTTCTTGGCCTCTGCCCTGGCAACCACTGCCCAAGCTTTAGCCTTGGTCTGGGTCACTGCCTCTTTCTTCACTATTCTCCCAGCCTCAGCATCAGTTTGAGTCACTGCCTCTTTCATGGCCACTTCCCTAGCTTTGGCATTGGCCTCAGTCAGTGTCACTACCTCTGTCATGATCACTGTTCCAACCACTGAGTTGGCCTCAAAATCAGTCTCTGTCTCTTCCTCAGCCATTGCTTTGGACTGAGAGTTGGCTTTGGGTCTGGATATAGCAGTGACCTTGGTCTCTACTTCAACCCCAGGCCCACCTCCTGCTCCAGTTTCTGCTCCAGTCATGGCCTTGGGTCTAGCCTCAATCTCTGCCCCAGCCAAGGCTTCACTCGTGGCCAAGGTCTGGTTCTGTACCCCAACCACAGTCTCCGTCTTGACTTTGGACCCATTTCTGGCAAGTCTCCTCTCACTCTGAGCTCTTCCCTTGGTTAATCTGTAAATGTAGTAGCAGGTGCCAGCCCAGATCACCAGTCCTGCAGTTGCCCAGCCCACTTCCTGAATGCGGCCCATGTAATCACCCCTGCTGAAGGCACAGACAAGGTTCGGGAGGCTCACTCGGGCTGAGAAAAGAACTGATAGATCTGAAAGTAGGCCTGTGAAGGTGCTGGTCTTCAGCCACTACAGCTGCCACTGGTGGTGGACCTAGAAGTGAAGGAAGGAAATAAACTAAAATTTCTCTAATAATTCTATTGTACCATACAGCTGGATACACAGAGGAAAAGGAAAAGGCATAAATTATGTGCTTGGTGGGAGAAGATAATTAGCAAACTTTCCATCCCTTATTTCACCCTCTCCCCATCTTCCCCAATGCCAAACAATTTCCTCTGAGGTACTTCCATATACCAAGAAGGATGGTGGGAAGATTGATGATGAATGGGAGAAACTGAGAAGCCTCCAGACCTACTCTGGTCACCATTCCCACAGGTTCCCGCTTTCATACCAACCTGTACTGATCCAAAGAATTCCCCTCCTTTTTCCTTCTCTTGCTTGGTGATACAACCTAAAGTAGATACAAAAATTCATGAGATCTTTGAACCTAAAGACAGACATATACAGGGAATTACATACAGGACTAGAGAGGTTTTTTCAGGGGAGGGGGTTAAGAGGGCTCTTTGTTTGTTTGTTTGTTTTGGTACTAGGAATTGAACCCAGGGGCACTAAACCACTGATCCACATCCCTAGCCCCTTTTATATATATATATATATATTTTTTTTTTTTTTGAGACAAGGTCTCACTAAGTTGCCGAGACTAGCTTTGAACTTGCAATCCTCCTGCCTCATCCTCCAGAGCTTCTGGGATTACAGGCATGTGCCAACATACCCAGCAAGAGTTTGCTCTTAATGGGACAGGTATATCAACTCCTCAGTTCACTTCACTTCCCCAGAGGTTGTCACACTCTTTTCTCTGTACCAGAATTAAGGTGATAGTTTGAGGTTAATGTCAGAGGTGGTGTAAAGATGACTGAGAAAGGGAGAGGTTGAGGATCCTCCAGACCAGACCCTGGCCCTTATTGGATGCACACTGGTTTCCACTAACCCATCCTAGAAGTTGACCCAGTCAGTCGTCACCCTCTTACCAGTCTATACTGATTGGAGGCAATTTTCTTCTTGTTTCTTTGTTTCCAGTTATCTCAAGCCCTGCAGCAGACATGCAGATGGATCTATAGATAAGTGAACACATAGGAGACAATGAAGACTGAGTGCTTGGTAAAAAAACGTCATTTTAATTCCTGACCACAATGCTTGCCTTTCCAGGGCCCAGGTCTAGTTTACTAAGGTGTCTCATCTTATGTTCCTCTACTTAAGTCTTCTCTTCTCAGTCACACCATAGTCCACCTTCAACCCAATATTCTTACTGTTTCCTGCACTAAAATCAATAGGGCATATGCTATCACTGTGGAAAGCTGGCAGAGTGTAGAAGAATCAGAACAGCCCTCCAGTGAGACTCCTTCAAGTCTCAGAATCTTGCTTAGCCCACCCTCTCTTGTCATCTCCATGCATTGCCCACATTCACACTAACCTTCATAGTTATGGGCCAGTCTCTCCTTCTTTCTCTTGTTTCCAGTGGCAAATAGCCCTACTACAAGCCTACGGGAAGACCTAGGAATAGAGAGGAAAAAGGGAGATGAATGTTGAGTGTTTGTGACATCCTAGCACCTAACACATGGGTTGTTGTGCCTGCCTTTCTGAGAGAGAGCCATTTCCCAGCAGGCAGAACCTAGGACTTTTGCAGCACTGAAATGCACAGGGTGTAAAAGGGAGATGGGTAAAGAAAAAGGGGAAAGATATAAGCAAATTATTTTAAAACCACCTGTAGCATTCTAGAGATACCCCCAAAAGTCCACCATTTCCTTCACCAAGATGGTCAGGTAGGCAGATGTATCTGTAAAACTGAAGTATGGTGGAAGAGATGGAGGATCCCAGGTCCCATGACTATAGAACCATAGCCTACTGCCATCTGCTTCCCCTAAAATCCATTTTGAGGAGTATCCAGCAGCAGATGCAGGTGTGGGAAAGGGCTTTTGCTTCTGCAAAATCATTATCCTTTCCCCAAGGGCTATCTCAAAAAAAAGTAATATTCCTTGATATGAAAATTCATATTCTTCTCAATATTTACTGAAGTACAAATAAAAGTATCTATATAAAAGTTTGCTGTCTTTATTGGTCTTCAATATACAATATAAGTTAAAAGTCCCAAGCCTGGTAAAGAAACACAGTTCAGGGAAAGTTGCTTAGCTAGCCCCAACCCACACCCCAATCTGATAGAAGCACCTAAATGCTTGTCATAGAATTCATGTAGAAGTTCACAGACAGTGCCCATGCTCACACTAACCTCCATAGATCCTGTGCAGTTTTCTCCTCTCCTTCCCTCGCCTCACCACAAACAGTGCCACACCGAACTATTGTCAGAAAGAAAAGCAATGAGTGCTTAGACCAGCACCCAGGCCACAGATCCCCATACTTGCTTTGTCGGATTCAGGAACTCGGTTATCAAACGTCCCTTCCCTCGTTCAGAGACACCACCCCTATCAACCCAGCCGTCCAGTCACTAAGGCCCACCATTTTCTTTACAAACGCGCCACCGTGGCGCGTCCCTTCCTCTGAAATGATCAGGAAGCCAGCAGACATGTGCGGTCAGTGATTAGAGTTAGAGAAGATGGACATCTCAATCAGCATTTCCCTCCTGAGACACTCTCCCCACCAGCCTCCCTGTCAGAGCCCACGGTTCCTCTGCACAGATTTAAATGAGGGTAAGGGCACTTGGGAGAATCAGAGGCAGAGGCTCCTTGAACTTGAGCCAACACAGACACCTCTTCAACCGGTCCATGTATCGCCGCCGGGCCAGCAAGCTGCTGCGGGCCTGGCGGCGACGCGCGGCCCAAAAACCCTTACCTGCTCGGCTTTCCCCGGGCCCGATGCTAGCCCGCCGTGCGCAGGGCAGCGGAGAGCTGGTAGCCAGACGCGAGTGACGACTGCACCCTAGGCTGCGTCTCTCTGCAGCTCTGGGTCACGTGAGGGCCGCGCGTCATCGCTCGATCTCCTCCCCACAGCCCCCCACCCGTTGGCAGGCAGTCAACAGGACCCCCTTACTCAAGCACAGACAGCCCCCTCCTCCGGTCTCTGCGCAGTGCCTCTGCGCGCACAACCCTGTCACTCATCTCTGTCCTCTCCAATCTAAGAGCCCACAAGTGGCATCACCGCCTTGCGGTTGGAGTTTACCGGTCTCTTTTTGCCAGGGTGGGTCTTTACCCCCCACCCAATTCCAGGCCTTGGTTGTAGCCTTTTCTGCATCTTTAAGAAATCCTTTCTTTTCCTGGTGGGCTAAAAGATCAATGCTCCCCACCCACCTCCTATACACCCTGCTACCTACAGCACCAGTACCAAATTGGCTGGGGAAGGAGATGCCTGAAAGGAAAGCAGAGTGAAAGTAGAACCTTAACTTTCTTTTATATATTCTTTTTTTTCTTTTGCTATCCCATTTTGTGTAATGGGAAAATGCAGTAAAGTCATTTTAATTCGACATAAAAAATATTCAGGTTGTAAAAATAACACAAGACACATTCTTTTTTTTATACTATTTTGTGACACTAAATTTTTTTCTAGTTTCTACAAACTATTTAACAGCTTTCAAAACAGACTAGTAATTATTGATATTTTAAGTAAAATTTTTCCTAATCAAAATCAGCACAGTTTTCAATGTGATCTATACATTAATCTTTGGAAAGACATTTGATTTCTACTCTTGACAGTTTTACAAAAATGATCTAAAACATTTTGAAGTTCTGGCTGAACATATGGTTTCCTATCAGGTGTCTGAGAACTTTTTCAGAAATGACCCCTGAATGATTTAATGAAGACTTAATTCCGGAAGAACCCAGTGTCTCACAAACTAGTGACATCACAGATTAACTTTCTTTCCATTAAAGGGCCTTTATCTGGATTTTACATAAGCATGTAATCAAATCAGTCTCACCACACCCATAAAAGGACCAACTGCGATCACATGGATGGAAAGGAAGCTCAACAGGTGGAATTTTCATTCCATCATGACACTGGTGAGCTGCCTCTGGGATCTGCCATCCACATATACTATCACCACAGCATTGACCAGTGTTCATTTTCCACTGGCAATTGTGGTGAAGGTCTGTGGATAACTGCGAATCATCTCATTTTTCCCCCTCACAAACTGAAGGACAAAGTATCAGATCCCAAAGGGTGGTCAGGAGAAAGAGGTCTTTTCACTCCCTGCCTTATTACATCTTCACTGCACCACCTGCCCAAGACCCTCAGAATAATACCAGAACTCAGGGACAAAGAATGTAGAAGTTATCCCCTAGACACCCACCTGTCCCTGCTGGGAATCATACTCTAAATATAGACCCTCCAGGCAGCCTCTTTCTTAGAATGTTGAAATATGACACCCCAGCCAGCCAGAGGCCCTCCCTGTGAGGGGGCCTGCTGTGCAGGAGGCTCTTTTGGAAGGTAAGCCAGGGAGCCCAAGATGCTATGAGACCTTCCTAATGGCTTTTCAGAGCTCAAATTGACTTTCTCTACCAAAGGAAAATATTGATAAATCAATCACACAAAATTTTTAAAAAGAAACCATAAGCTTTGGGTGTCAAAGGACTAATTTTTAATTTAAAAACTCCCAGTCAGCTTAATGGCTCACACCTGTAATCCTAGGAGCTCAGCAGGCTGAGGCAGGAGGATTCAAAAATCAGCCTCAGCAAAGTCAGTCTCAGCAACTTATTGAAGCCCTAAGCAACCTTGCAAGATTAAAAATTTAATAAGAAAAGTTAGGGATGTAGCTCACTGGTTAAGTGCTCCTGGATTCAATACTTGATACAAGGAAAAAAAACTCTCACAAATCATTAATAATGTGATAACTTAGTAGAAAAAAATGTGCTAAAGATATGAACAGATTTGTTCGCAGAGAACAGTACAAATGACCGACAAACATAAGATGCTCAGCTTCAAAGAAATGCAAATCAAAACAACTATCTCTTACTATACTTCAGCTATGAGTTTGTTTAAAATTTAGAAATTGAATAATTTTGTTGACTCTGGAGAAATGTTCACTCATGCACTCTGTTAGAGGCAGATGCTCTGATTCAACATTATTTATTATATTTATATATATTATATATTTGGCAAAATCTATTAAATGACAAACAAAACGTCCTACTAATTCTTGGACCCAGAAATTCTTTTGTCCTGGTGCACTATATCATATTATATTATATATAACAGTGGATTCATTATGCCATATTTGTACACACACACAACATAATTTGATCAATTCCCCTCTACCTTCCCTTTCCCTCCCCTCCTGATCCCCTTACTTTGCTCTACTGATTTCCCTTATGATGATGATGTTGATGATCATCATCATCAAAATTTTAATTAGTGCTTTATAATTTTATATGTCACTGTGCTATATTCACACATGCACATAGCATAATTTGTTATTTTTCATCCCCCAGTACTTCCCCATGCCCTCCCTCCCTGCCTTGGGACCCACTTCCTTTACTCTATTGGTCTCCTTTGTAGTTACCTTCTAGTTAGATCCCCATCCCCTTCTCTTCTCTTCTCTTCTCTTCTCTTCTCTTCTCTTCTCTTCTCTTCTCTTCTCTTCTCTTCTCTCTACCCCCCTCTCATCTCTATCTCTCTATCTCTATCTCTATCTCTATCTCCTCTCCACCTTCCATACCAGAGAGAAAACATTTGACCCCTGACTTTTTGAATTTGGCTTATTTCACTTAGCATGATGTTCTCCAGTTCCAGCCATTTGCCAGCAAATGACATAATTTCATTCTTCTTTATGACTGAGTAAAACTACATTTTCTTTATTCATTCATCTGTTGATAGGCAACTAAATTGGTTCCATAACTTGGCTGTTGTGAATTGTACTGCCATAAACATTGGTATGTGTGTTTCATTATAGTATGCTGATTTTAGGCATTTTGGATAAATACCAAGGAGTAGGACAGGTGGGGTCATATAATGGTTCCATTCCTAGTCTTATGAGGAATCTCCATACTGCTGTACTGTGTTCTACTCCTCTGTGTGGCTATATTATGATTCATTTAGCCATTTCTCTCCTGAGGAACATTTAAGTTTTCTTTCATGTTTAGAAGTAAAAAATAATGCTGTAAAAATTATTTTGCAAATTTTGCCAATGAGATAACTGAGAAGTGGTATACTAATATAGATTACATTTTGCTGTTAAGTGATGCATATGTTTACATGTTTATCAAGGTCATTTGTAGCTCTATAAATTGCCTGTTTACATATTTTGCCTACTTTCCTTTTCTATTATATTTATCTTACTGTTGTTCCAGAGGGCTGTATTTAATGTTGATAGTACTGTTTTCTTTGTTTGGTAAGTTGAAAATGTTTTCTCCCAGTCTATAGCTTGTGTGTGTGCATGCGTGTGGGGGCGGGGGTGGTACTAGGGTTGAACTCAGAACCTCACGAATACCAGATGAGCACTCTAACACTGAGCCACACCCTCAGCCCTTATAGCTTCTTTTAATATTGGTTATGTTGTCTTTACATATATTCAAGTTTTTCAATTTTGAAGTAATGAAATTTATCAGTCTTTGCATCGATGCTTTTTTCTACCTCAAATAAGTCTTATGAAAACTACTCTCCTTATTCTATGGTTATCACACTATTATACATTTATATAATCAATTTTGAACTTAAAGTAGCATGACATAGGACTCTGATTTTACTTTTTCGTGATATAAAACTAGCTTCCCCAAAGCATTTACTGATGAGACCACACTTCTCCCAACCATTTGAAATACAACCTTTACCATATAATTCATTCTCATATATATGTGGATCTATATGAGAATACATAGGTTAAATATAAATATCATACCTTAGATACGATTCTGTAATGTGTGTTTCCTCAAATTAATTTATACATTTAGCATTATCTAACCAAACCAATTAGTTTTTAAATGGCACCCAAAGAAATAATTTGAACTGGAACAGAAACTCTTATATTTTCTAAACTGTTGGAATGAACAAAACTGAGACAACAAAATCAAAGCAGCACATTCTCAGGGGTAATCAGTTTCATTATCAAGAGTGATTAGGCAATTGCCTGTCTTTCCAGTAGAAACAATATTTCAGGTAACCCTGAGCCCCATTTTATGAAGAAAAAAAAGTGTCTTCCTATATTAGAAAAATGTTGACTGATAAACATCGAAGACTGATAGAACACACTTATAATCCCATCTGTTTTGGAGGTTAGGCAGGAGAAATGTGTAGTCATGAGGGAAGAAGCATAACTTTGTAGAAGAAGAAATATGCCACCACAAACTTAACTCAGTTTAACCTAATATTCATAACTTCTTGAGATAGATTGTTTGATGGTTTGTTTTCAGGCTTTCTTCACATGTTGGGTGATTTTTTCAAAAAATCAGGTTTATTGAGGTATAATTTACACACCATAAAGTTCACTTTTTTGAAATGTAAAGTACTATGAGTTTTGACAAGTGCATGAAGTCATGTAGCTAATACCACAGTCAAGACATAGAATTTTTTGGTTGTCTCTCCTTCTGGAGATGGACTTGCATTTTCCCATGAGTGTGTTTTCCTGGCTTTTACCCAGAAGGCATCTCTCTTTTGAGATTGCCCCAGCCTTCTCCCTTGAATGTGTATCAACTTTCCTGAATAGATTCTTATCTATGCCTTTGACTGGCACTTGCTGAAATTCTTTTCCATCATGTAGGCCAAGAACTCCTCTGGTCCTAAATCAAGCTCCTCCTTCTCTCTGGGAACTCCTGGGACCCTTCTCCTACAACACCTCTTGGTGGCTGGTAGGGGGACTCTTCAGAGGCATTGACTACACATGATCCCAACCCTATGTACACCTCAACTTGTCACCCACCAACTGCCACCATGAACCTCTGGACTACCCCAATACTAAACACCCTTAATTATCCATGCCCCACCCAATAGAGAACAAAGACATTGGGTCATTTCCCTTCAACTTTGCCTTCTTTCCACAGGAAACAGAGAATGATTCAACATTCAATACCCTAAAAGAATTTAGAGACCTAAAGTCAATGAGAGAGGAAGATAGGGAGCATAAAGATATGAGTGGTGGGAACATGACTTTAAGGAAATAGTTCTATAAAGTGGGCCCACTGGGCTGACCCCTGCATACTTTCACTTTTAAAAAGCAAACAATCCCTGCCTGGCTTAAGAGGACAGGATATGTTGCATTCCTCAGTAAACTGCCTGTTATCTGCAGGAGAAAAGCAGGCCCCAAAATGCCTATAAGAAGAACACAAGTTACCTTGAAGTGGATAACAGATCAGACCAGATCCTGGAACTCAAGGAGATAAGGACAATTGCCCCTAACCACAAAACTGTAAGAACAGTTTCCAATCACAAGTGTTCAGCATGGACCAAAGTGACCTAGAGTTGCCATGGCAGTGGGGACTTGAAAGTCTGATGTTATCCTGCTGTCAGTCAAAAGTCAAGAGGTGGACCTGGGTGGGACTCTCTGGAAATTTCCCTGGGACCCCCAACAAAACTGCAGGGCAGGAGAGTCATGCACTCCCTCTCCTCTCTAAGAGGACCCACTTTCTCCCTTGAAAATGTCCCTTTTTCACCTTTTCTATCCCTTCTAATAAACTCCTGCCTGTAACTCTGAAAAAAGAAGCCCATATCCTGAGATGTGTACAGGCAAATAACAACTGTTAATACTTTAAAAAAAGATATAGAATATTTTCATCATGACACAAAGTTCCCTTGTGCCCTATATAGTTAATCCTCTCCTCAACCTCAGCCCCTGAAAACTACTCATATGATTTCTGCCACTACAATTTTGCTTTTCTCAAATGTCATACAAGTGAAATCAGTCTTTTATAACTGAGTTTCATCTATCATAGTGCTTTTGAGTTCCATCCATGTTGTTGCTTGTATTAATAGCTTGATCTTTTTGTTGCTGAACACAATTTGTTTATTCATTCACCAGTTTATGGACATTTGGGTCGTTTCCAGGTTGGGCCAATTACTAACGGAAGCTGCTATAAATTTTTGTATACAAGCCTTTGTGTTAGCCTACATTTTTATTTCCCTTGTGAAAATACTTGGAAGTAGGATTGTTGTGTCATATGGAAAAGGCATGTTTAACTATAAAAAGTTTGTTTTGCCGAAGTGACTATACCATTTTACATTCCTACCAAAATTATATGAGAGTTTCAGTTACTCAAATCCTCAGCTACATTTGGTCTTGTCATTTTTAAGACACTCTCACACATGTGGCTCTTCTAATCTTTTGCCAATATTATTTAATTCAGTTCTTTGCTGATTGTTGAATTTCATAATTATTTATATATTCAGGATACAAGTCCTTATTAGATTTGTTGATTTGCAAATATTTTATACCAGCTCTTGGTTTGACTCTTCATGTTTTTAGTAGCTTATTTTAAACAGCAGTAGTTTTTAATTTACTTATCTATTTACCTATTTTTGGTTTGTGCTCTGTGTATCTTAGCAAAAAAAAAATTTTTTTTTTTTTGCCTAACACAACATCACAGAGATTTCATTATGTTTTCTTCTAGAAATTGTATAGTCTAAGTACTTACATTTTAGCCCAATGATACATTTTTGGTTAATTTTTTTGAGGTATGAAGTATGACTCAAGGTTCTTCCTTTTCTATATGTTCCAGTACCATTTGTTGAATTATGTTAACATCTTTGCTGAAAATCAATTGGCCAAATTTGTGGGTTTATTTCTGAACTTCGATTATGTTTCATTGATCTATATGTCTGTCTGTCCCCAAAATGACATTCTTGATTTCTGTACTTTAGAGTAAGTCTCAAAATAAGGTAGTGTGAGTCCTTCAATTTTATTTGTTTTCAAAATTCTTTTTCTTAGAGATGAAGTCAAAATTTATATAGCATAGCATTTATGGCACTATGTAATGATGCTACACTTTGGTTTTTTTTATCCCTCATTTCTTTTTATGTATCTGTTGTTTTTTTTAGTTAAACATAACAGTAGAATCCATTTTGATATAATTATACAAGCATGGAATATATCTTATTCTAATTAGGATCTCATTCTTATGATGTACACAATGGTGGGATTCTCTATGGTTTATTCATATATGTACATAGGAAAGTTATGTCAGATTCATTCCACTGTTATTCTTTTGACTACTGTAAGTTATTTTAGAATTAGCTTGCCAATTTCTACCCCCAGAAAGGTCTTTTGTGATTTCATATACCATGAATTTTGAAAAGTCATAATTTCATTACCATTCATTTCAAAATATTTTATAATTTCCATTTTATTTCTTAAATGACATTTATATTATTTAGAAATATATATCTTAATTTCAAAACACAACAATTTCTAATTTGGGGGTCAGTTTTCAGCTTGATTTCACAATAGTCAGTGAATATGCAACCTGTTATTTCAAACTTTGCCGTTCATTGAGACTTACGCTATGCTCTTTGTGTAGTCAAATACTATAGACATTCTACTTCTACCTAAAAAGAAATTATATTCTGCAGTTTTAGAGTGGAGAATTGTACATTTGTCTGTTATTTTAACTTATTAATTATGCCGTAGAAATACTTTGTGTTCATACTGATTTTATTACTTAGCAATACTGAGAAAATTTTTATTTAAAATACCCCATTATGTTTATACAATGAAATACTATACAATAATAATGAAGAGACTACACCCACATATACCAAATGGATAATTAATATATAGATAACATTGAGTTTAAAAAGGTAGATACAAAAGAGTATGTAGTGGATGATTCATTTTAGATAAAATCAAAAACAAACAAAGCTAATCTGTGTTTTTAGAAGTTAAAATAAAGGTTATACTTTGTAGGGGGAGAGGGTTTAGTAAATACAGCATGACACCAGTGGAATTTCAGGGTGCTGGTAATGCTCTTTCTTAATCTGAATTCTGGCTACACAAATACGCTTATTTTGTGAAAATTCATCAAGGCATATATTTATGGTTTATGCACTGTTGTATTTAAAAAGAATTACTTTAAAAAATAGTCACTGGACATGGAGGCATACTCCTGTAATTACAGTTATTCATGAAGGTAAGGCAGGAGTATCATAAGTTCAAGGCTAGCCTGGGCAACTAAGCGAGACCTTGCCTTAAAAATGAAAATAAAAAGGCCTGGGGATGTAGTGCAGTGGTAGAGCACCACTGGGTTCAATCAAAAGTACCACTAAATTAACTAATTAATTAATTAGTCAACCTCGCTAGTGATCAAGAATCTAAAAATTCAAATCACAGAGAAATACTATATATCCTTACAGAAATTATAATTCTCAGTGTGAGAATTGTAAGTTACTTAGCATGATTTTTAGGAGGATAAACTGGTACAATTTTTGAATGACATTATGGTTATATAATTAAAAGTTTTTAAAATGTCTTCAAATCCAAAAATTAATTTCTGGAACACCATAACAGAAATGTAGGACAGATGCACAAAAGTATATCAACAAGGACGTTCATTGCAGTACTTGTTATAATTCCATAATTCGAAGCCACCTCGTATCCAATATGGGGTATGTGAAAGAAACCAAAAAACTGTAACACACACCTGTAATCCCAGTGACTAGAGAGGCTGAGGCAGGTGGATGGCAACTTCGAGACCAGCTTCAGCAACTTAATGAGACCTTTTCTCAAAATAAAATTTAAAAAAGGGCTGGGAATGTAGCTCAGAGGTAGAGGGTCCCTGATTTCAATTCCCAGTACCAAAATTTTTTAATTAATTTTAATTTCAATGAAAACTATAACAATCAAATATTTTACATAGAAAGGTATATATTGTATACATTATTTTCAAGTAAACATGGATAACAAGATAGCATTATATTATGATTTATTTCTATTCAAATGCACATACACATAGACTGTGTACACAAAAATACATAGGAAAATATATTTGTATTGGCTATAGTTAATAAAATATTAACAAATTTCTCTAAGTAATAGGGACTTAAATTGTGGGGTTATTTTTTTCCTATTTTATTTCTCAATTTTTATTCTGTATATGTTTATATAATAATAAATAGTTTTAAAATTCTTCCACTGTGACTGTGTATTTTTCTACTTCTCTAATAGTGCTATCAAATTTTGCTTTATATGTTTTGAAGATATATTAATAGATACTTGCAAATTTAGAATTATTTTACCTACCTGGCAAATTGACTCTTTTGCCATTATGAAATGTCCCTTTTTGTCTTTACTCCTGCTTCTTGTTTTAAAATCTACTTTATCTGATATTACTATAGCTATGTTCCATTATTAATATTTACATGGCACATCTTTTTCTATTGTTTTACTTTACCTTCTGTAGCTTTATATTAAAGCAGATCTCTTTTAATCAACATGTCGTTGTTTTTTAATCCAGCCTGACAAATTTTGTCTTTTAATTGGAATGCTCAGGATGTTTACCTATAGCATAATCACTGGTATATGTGGGCTTAAGTCTGTCATCTTAATATTTGCTTTCTGCTTGCTCTGCCTGTCCGATGTTGCTTTTCTTTTCTCTCCCTTTTTTGACTGTTTAACGATCCTTTACAATTCATATTTCCCTATTATCTTGTTAATTATACATTATTATTCATATGGCAATTACCCTAGAGATTCCAAATTCATCCTAGATATTTCTCATTTAATAATTTTACCACATTGTTTGAGTATACAATGCTCCTAAGTAAATATTAGATCCTTTGTGTGCATTCCCCACTCCTGTGACTCCAAAGCCTCTACTTTTTCCTCTATATGTCACTTCCTTGGAGACAAAGTGATGTTGATCCTTATGCCTTGGACTTTTAGCATAAAGAAATGGATTTCATCTCCATAAAAGAAGGTGAATTGGTATCAATATACATGTGTCATTTTATAATATATGTGTGCCATTCCAAACGTATGTAACACAGCTATATCCTGAATCCTAGATGTCCGAAATCTAAAGGAGAAGCAATGGAATAAAAGTGTGAAGTTGTACCTATTCGAACCAAAGTAAGATGAAACCTGGAAATGTTTTTACCCTATCTTGATGTATCTTAATTTATAGGTATAATTTGACTTTCTCGAATCCACCACTAGATGTCAACAAACCCCACAAAGGGATAGTCTGTCCCAGTTGTGGGATTGTGGGTGTTTATTCTCTTTCCCTTCCTGTTTTCTGTTTTCATGTATTTTCTAAGTGTTTTACAAAGAATATGTATCATTGAGATCCTAGGAAAAAATGAAATTAATACCACACATAGTGGGAGAGTCCCTTATCCATTCATCTTTGTTACTGACCAAAATAATACTGTTCACTATGATTACCAAGCTATCACCAAGTCTCCTATAACTCCAATGTCTTTCCCAAATATAAAATTGATTCTTACTCTAAGACTTAGTTTTCACATCCTTAAAACGATGAGAATCCTTCTTCAAAGAGTTGATCAAATATGTCACTATGTATATGCAAGGTCTGTCCATTTAGTCCCCAAACTACTAGAGAGGCACACAAAGAACATAGGAGTTCCTTGAAGGAGCAGCCCATGATTCAATTTGCCAAGAACACAGAGCACTCGGGAGACAGGGCTAGAAATTGGTTCAGGATCCATGGAGTGGGGAAACATTGAATGCCAGCTGGGGAAGGAGTTTGTAGTTGTCTTGGTTGGTAGTGGATTGCCTCTGACAGTGTTTGTGTTATGATATAAGAACCAGCTTCAGCGAAACTGCTCTAGGTGACTATATGTAAAGTGGCCTGGAGAGAGTGTTAAATCAAACTTTTGAGACTAAGAAGTCCCTGAAAATAAAGATTTTATTGAGTTGTACAGATACTAGTCCAAAGGTGAAGAATAGGTCTTAGGACAAATTCCCTGAGCTACCAGCCTGGCCAAATAAAAATGTCTACAGCTGGGCGTGGTGGCGCACGTCTGTAATCCAAGCGACTTGGGAGGCTGAGTCAGGAGGATCGCAAGTTCAAAGCCAGCCTCAGCAACTTAGCGAGGCCCTAAGCAACTCAGTGAGACCCTGTCTCTAAATAAAATGCAAAATAGGCTGGGGATGTGGCTCAGTGGCCGAGTGTCCCCTGAGTTCAATCCCTGGTTCCAAAAAAAAAAAAAAAAATGTCTACTAGAAAAATGTCCACTAGATCTAAGGTATTGGGGTGTTTTATAACATAATATTGATGAGAAGAAACATGAATCATTTATACTCAACCTACTTTGGCTGTTGATAAGAGGGGCAGGACAACATGAAATAGGCAAAGTCCAGGATTAGGAAATTAGCCAATAAAGAGAAGCTTTTGCTAGTTTTTGGTTCTATTTATTTGAATAGCAGAATGCAATGTAGCGTTGGTGGGTAATCTGCAGCATTCAGGAAAGGAATATGGAGCAGGTTTCTTCCTTCCTTCCTTCCTTCCTTCCTTCCTTCCTTCCTTCCTTCCTTCCT
>JAJEJO010047630.1:20472-37083 GCA_020662805.1 Glaucomys volans
CCTTCCTTCCTTCCTTCCTTCCTTCCTTCCTTCCTTCCTTCCTTCCTGATTTAACTTGAAGCTGTGAGTTAAAATGACCTTCTCTTATGTCTTTCCTCTCTCCATTCTCAGGCCTGCAACTTCACTTAGGACATCTCAGAATTATTCTCTTAACAAGAGGCAAGTGGAAATAAGGGATGAGAAACTGTTATAGGAGTATGGTACTTGAAGGGCCTGAGCTACATGTTCTTTCCAGGGAGTTTTCTCTATAGTGTGGGAAGATCACACAACCTTGACAGAGAGAAACAGAGAAATGTATGTGAAACTGAGTAGATATCCTTTTCATCTTTCTTATATAAAAATTTACCTCAAAAATTTAAAATATGAATCATAGGAAACATAAACAAACCTCCTAAAATTAAACACTATTTGTGGCTGGGGATACAGCTTAGTGGTAAAGCACTGGCCTGAGTACCATCTCCAGCACTGCAAAAAATAAAAACACTATTTGTAAATAACATTGTTTCTTCTAAAAAAAAAAAAAAATGTGACTGAGAGAGACTATGAAGATAGATGCCATCTGGTGATCAGAATCAGAATTGCAGTTCTGAAAGCCTCAAGACAGGAAGCTTTGCAAGGGGAGGAGGGAGTGAGGGAGGGGCTTAGACTTCCTGACATCAGCCTGATCTTTCTGGAATTTACCACCCACTGACAGCAATCCTCTGAATGTTAAGATTTTCTTTGGTCTCTAAGCCCTGAAACTAGACATCCACTTCCACTTCCTGCTTGAAGAGAAAGCTGCATGTGTGAGTGTGTGATTATTTGGAATGATGAAGCTTGAGACGTACAAACATACATACACCCACAGATACACTACCAAAATAATTGCTTTACTCTGTACTTTTCCCAACAAACCAGTATATTGTACATGTATTGCCAAAACAAAACGTTTACATGATTTTTTGTCGGTCAGGTTATAGATTGTTGCTTTCTATGAGCTTCTATCATAGTATATTTTCCCGATTACAAAATTTCAAGGGACAGAAAGGTACATTTGTAAATTGAATTTATACATCTGTCCTATCTGCCTGACTTCCTCCCTGACCCAGAGATATTTGCTGAAAATAGATGTATGTTCCCCATATATGTTTCTCTGTATGTACTTTACATATAAAGAACATCCTCATAAAATATATAAAATATACATATTCTTCAAAATTGTTATCGTAACAGAAAACCTTTACAATTAAAACCTTTTTGCCCAAATTTCCTGAAAAACTATTTTTCTGCAACTGAGCTATCTCATGAAAATGGAAACTGAGGAACTGGTCCCAAAGCCTGGACAGATGCCAGCAAGGGTTAAAAAACAGCAATTGTAACATTGCACACTGCTAACACAACCTACTAAATCTATACATGTATATCTCCTGGGTTTTATTTTTTCTATAAATTGTAACAACTTCTGTAGGGCCCCTGGAGGTAGATTAGTTACCTTCACAGTTTGGGTCAAACTACAATTACATTTATTTTTTTTCCCTTTTACATTCCTTGCTTATTTCTTATGTGGGTGAGCAGTTGGATCCAGTCTGTCAAAACCCCAGCAGAGCCTCTGGCTTGGAATGTTGATAATATTATCATGCTATGTGTATGTATTCTGCAATGTGCCTATTTCATTTAATATGATATCTCTTATTTTCACTACCTAATGTTTATGGGTACAAATATTGCTCTGTTTTACTCTGCTTTGTTTTACTTGTTAGCGCTTGGGATGGAACCCGGGGCCTTATGCATGCTAGGCAAGCACACTACCACTGAGCTATATCCCCAGTTCACAGATAGTACTCTTTAAGTGAATTTTCTGTTAACATCATTGACTCACCTATTTCTTGGTAAGTCAGTGTGCCTAAAATATCACAGGTATGAACTCCATATAGTTTGCAAATAGTCTACATTTCACATTACCTGTTTTTTCCTGCCATACAAGGTATTTGAATTTTTTCAATAATATTGTTTAAATTTTACAGCTTTTAAATTAAAAAATTATTTACTATTTTTCAAAATAATAAATCACAAAACAGAAAATAAGTGTTGGTGGGATGTGGAGAATTTGGAACACTTCAACATTGCTGGTGGGAATGTAAAATGGTATAGCCTCTGTGGAAAACAACATGGCGGTTCCTCAAAAAATTAGACATAGAATTATCACAGTAATTGCACTTCTGGGTACATACACAAAATAAGTGAAAAAAGAGACTTGAACAGATATGTTTTCACCTTTACTCATAACAGCATTGTTCACATTAGCCAAACAGCAGAAACAACCCAATTGCCCATGGACAGATGAATAGATAAACATAACATGATATAGCCACACAATGAAATTTATTTGGTTTTTAAAAGGAAGGAAAGGGCTGGGGTTGTGGCTCAGTGGTAGAACTCTTGCCTTGCATGTGTGAGGCACTGGGTTCAATCCCCAGCACCACATAAAAATAAGTAAATAAAATATTGTGTCTCTACAACTAAAAAAATTTGAAAAAAAAATGGAAGGGAAGTCTGCTAGATGCAATAATATACATGAGCCACAAAAAAAACCACTATGAAAGAAGCCAGATACCTGGGGGAAATGGGGAAATAGGTAGTTATAATTTAATGAGTATAGAATTTCAATTATGTAAGATGAAGAGTTCTGGAATGGATGATGATGGTGACAGCACAAAATGTGAATGTATTGGGGGGAGGGATTGAACCCAGGGCCTTGTGCATGCTAGACAAGGATCCTACCACCAAGCTAAACCCTCAAGCCAATGAGAATGTACTTAATACCACTGAACTCTACACTTGAAAATTATTAAAATGGCAAATTCTGTGCTACTTACATTTCCTAAATAAATGAAAAAATACTGTTCATTATAACAGAAATTAAACAATACCCAGAGAGCATCACCTGCCATAAGTGAGAGAGATCAGAGCACTGGGAGGTCTGGGGCTTCAGGACACCAAGAGAAAAGCTTTAGAGTAATCCTAGCTTTAGCTACTGCCCTTACCGTCTCCAATTCCCTGCTCACAATCAAGGATGGGAATTACACAAATGCATAAACACGAGGGGGTAGTCTTAGATGCTGTTTATCCCATTTGCTCACCTCTCTATATTGGCTACTGGGAATGCATCATAAATAATGAGAATTAGCCACATACAATTTGCAAATAGTTTCTGTAGCCATCTCAGACAAGCTTTACTGAATTTTTTGCCATACACTGTTTTAAAATTTTTGATATAATTATAATTAAAAAGTAATACATGGGCTGGGGATATAGCTCAGTTGGTAGAGTACAAGGCCCTGGGTTCAATCCCCAGCACCACAAAAAAAAAAGGTAATACAGCTCACCATTTTAAAAACTTAATACCTGGCCAGCATCAATTGCCTAGTTAGATTAATCAGAGTCCTTGAAGCTTCCAGACACAAGGGGAAAAACTTTAGAATAATTCCAGCTTTCAATACTAAGTCGGTTTTAGAAGGTAGTTTCATTGATTTACTTAACCTCTCCCAATGCCCTATATCCTTATCTGAATTATGGATTTAATAAGTAACTTGAATAGCTGTTAAGGTCAAAGGAGATCATGAGATCCAGGAGCTTAATTTCTCACCCACGGGATGTTCCCAGATGGGAAATGTGATAAAATTACCAGTGCCCACATGAGCTGTTCTAAGAACCAATGAGTGACTAGTCCCCTCACACTTTAGAGGAGTGACATAGTGCCACCCACTGCCTGAGTGTGTGGTTGAGGTCAATGAATCTGGGTAGACTACATACTGTGACCCCTTTGCTTTGATCCCAGGCCATGTACCTCCACCAGCCCTCTCAGCTCAGTGTGATTCTCCAGTAGTCTATAAAGGGAAGTACTATTTTTCTTTGTTTATGTATTATCCATATTAGTGATTCCCAAACTGTGGTCCCTGGACCAACAGCAGTAACATCACTTGGAAGTGGTTAGAAATGCATATCCTTGGGTTTCACCCAGATGGACTAAATCAGAAACTCTAGGGGTAAAGCCCAGCAATTGGTGTCTATATGCCCTACAGGTGATACATGCTGAAGTTTGAGAATCTCTGCTCTGATCCATTAATAACTGATAACAGTTTTATATGTTATCATCTTACCTGGGACTCATTCTCCTCAGTGGAACTGATAAATTTTTCTCCTTCATGACAGTAGTGTTGAAACTGAGGGAAAACCTAAGTAAACCTTTTTTCTAGCATCATTTGCTTTTATTTACTTGCTTTTAGTTTTAAAAAATATATAATTCTGGAGGTCATGCAGCTAATCTACAAGTTATTATTCTCCCACTAGCTTTACTGTAGATAACATCTCTGAAGGGTGAGTCATGTTACGTTGCCTAGGTTACTATTCAGGAACTTGAAGCCTGCTTTTGTCAAAAGCACTTGGGTCTGTGCATGTGACCAATGGGTGACCTTTTGATATTGGGAGGCCAAAAACTCCACTCTCTCATCATGCTAACACTGCCATTTCCTGAACACGTGTTCTGTGAATTAGGAAGATTGATTATGCACACACAGACCACTGGTTTACTTTACCTCCAATCACCTTTCCCCATGCTTTAAATCACCCTGTTTCTTATCCCATAAGTATACCCAAATCCCATTTTGGGGGAAGTGAATTTGAGACATGGATTTCTCCCTCCATATCCAGATGCCTTGTCAATAAACTTCCTCCTTTACAAAACTCTGTGATTGGCATTCTTTGTAATGGGCTAAACAGAGCTAGTTCAGTAACAGTGTGAGGAATAAATGGGAAATTCTATGCAGATGGTATCTGGTGATACCTCTGTTGTAAGATGAATTACTTTCTGTGACTGAGAAAATAATAAATAGAAAATATTTATTTGATTTCCTTTTTTAAAAAACGTGCTTTCTTGTCATCCTTTATCTTCTGGGTGTCTCTAAGAGAAAAAATAATGAGAAAATCTACAAAGAACGTCTGGAACACAACAGGACAAATATTATTCTGGCATATCCTGCTTTCTCTCTCACATAAAGATATGACTGACATAAAATGCATAGAACATAACTATCATAGACAACTTCTAGAAACGTAAGCAAGAAATGAAATATACATACATTTGCATAATGTATGAAGCTTTGGTGTTTTGTCTTCATTGCAAGATGAGTTCTCAGGAAAGAAAATACTCCCATGATTTCTTTTAATTCTAGGTGCTCACTTGATTGACCCTGTTCAGTTAGTTCTAGTTTAACATTGGAGAGGAATCATTCCTACCTGATCAGTCTGGCTAGAGTTGTATCAATTCTCAGTCAGGGTACCTGTCAGTCAAAGTGGTAGTAGCCAACCTGAACCTCCAGGCTAATGCAAACATTGCCATCATGTCCAGAATACTGTCTGGAATAGAACAGTCATTCAGTGTATGGGAATGAATGAGTGAATGTTCTGGGCTCAGTCTCCAAATGATCACCAATTTCCTTGTGCAGGAGGCTAGTCACAACCTCTGATAAATAGAAAGAAGCAGGCTCTGAGTACCTTAAAATATCAGGCCCTATTCTGTGTTTGGGATACATTAGTGAAGAAAATGAAGTCCATGCAACCAGGATCTAGGGTTTTAGAATATAGAAGATGAAACAGACAGCCGGGCGTGGTGGCGCATGCCTGTAATCCAAGCGACTTGGGAGGCTGAGTCAGGAGGATAGCGAGTTCAAAGCCAGCCTCAGCAACTTAGCGAGGCCCTAAGCAACTCAGTGAGACCCTGTCTCTAAATAAAATACAAAATAGGGCTGGGGATGTGGCTCAGTGACCGAGTGTCCCTGAGTTCAATCTCCCTGGTTCCAAAAAAAAAAAGAAGAAGAAGAAGACGACGACGAAACAGACAACTATGAAATGCCTTATATACCATAATGTCAGGCTATGAATATGAATGTGGATATGAGATTTAACACATGGCATAATTATTCCATCAAGAGCTTGGAGAAATGGTTGATGCCAATTCTAGAGTATTTAATGTATATGATAAGTTTAAAATATCTTGCTATACTATTTAGAAAAGAAGCTATCATAGTTTACTACTGGTAAGATTAAAGAATACTGAGGTCATGTCAAAAGTACACAGGAAAAGCAGGCAGAGGCATTTTTTTTTTGAGATGGGGTCTCGCTAAATTGCATAGGACCTCACTAATTTGCTGATGCTGGTTTTGAACTTGCAATCCTCCTGCCTCAGCCTCCCAAGCCACTGGGATTACAGGTGTGCACCACCATGCCTGGCTATTGAAGGTGTTTTAAAAACTGTTTATATAGTACTCAGAAAAAAATTATAAAAATTATTCAAATATATGAAAAACTATTCAACCTTATTCATAGTATGTGGAATATAAGGTAAAACTAAACTGTGATATGATTTCTTATGATTTTTGGCAAAAATACAAACATATGATCACATAATCTTTTGGTGAGGCTATGTACAAGCACTCAAGCTTTGATGGAGAGAATGTAAAGCAGTACAACACCATTGCAGAGAAAATAGTTAATATCCAGTACCCTTTCACCTCACAATCCCATTTCTTGGAATCCATCCCAAAGAAACACTGGTAAAAATACATTCACTAGGTATTCACTAGGTTATTCATTGCAGCTCCACAACTAATGTAGAATTTTTTTTAACCTGAACTTAAATTTTCATCAATAGAACTGGTCGAATCAACTGTAACACATTCACTTAGATGAAGTATTATGAAGTTGTAAAAAATGAAAGATACATATTATGTATATTACTTTGAAGTCTAGTATATTAGGTGAAAAAACAAGGTGGAGAAAAGTATGTGAATTACATTACCATTTATCTAAAAAAGGAAAGAGGGAGCGTTGAGTACATAGATGATAGAATGTTGATGAAAGATAGATAGATAGATAGATAGATAGATAGATAGATAGATAGATATAGATAGATAGACAGATAGATAGATGATAGAAATTTTTCTTAACCCAGTTCCATCTGATATTCCCATTGTTCCCACCATGGGTCCTAGTAGCTCAGGTTGTGGAATTAGCAGTAGCCAGGTAGCCTAGCTCTGTGAAGACCCACAGGCACCCAGGAACCCAGCCACCCACATAGTATTTGTCAGTTGGATTTCAGTCTTGCTTTGTTCCCATCCCTTCTTTCTATGACCCTATTTCTTCCTTGTGGAATGGAAATGTTTACTCTGCATCTTTATATATTGGATATATGGAATTTGATTTTGATTTTTGCAGAGGCTCACACTGAGAGTGTGAGAGACTTTGAACTTAGACTTTTGGGCAATCTTGGAACAGTTGAGACTATGGGGACTCTTGGAAATGGACTAAATGTATTTTACATCATGAGAGGGAAATGAGCTTTTGGGGGCTAGGGGTAGAATAATATGGTTCAGATATGAGGTGTCCCCTGAATGTTCATGTGTGAGACAATGCAAGAAAGTCTAGAGGTGAAATGATTGGGTTATGAAAGTCTTAACCTAATTGGTTCATTAATCCCCTGATAGGGATTAACTGGGTGGTAATTGTAGACAGGTAGGGTGTGGTTAGAGGAGGTGGGTCATTGGGGGCATGTCTTTGAGGCACTGTCATGTCCTATGTCTCACCTCAGCCCCTAGGAATGGAGTTGGCCATCTATGAACAGCAAGCACCAAATAAAATTTCCTCCCTCCCAAAAAAGGGGTGGTGGGGGTTCTTGTTAGAATGACATAGCAAGATATTTGCTAATGGCAGACCAAGGGCAGTGGGTCATGGCCATGGCCTAGTAAAGCAGAAGGCTCAGATGAACCTGACTAAAATTTGGTCAAACAACGTATCTATCTTAGTACTTTTGTGCTGTAATAACAAAATGCATTGCATTGGGTAATTTATAAAGAACAGAAATTTTATTGTTATGGGTCTAGAGGTTGAGAAGTCCAAAATCAAGGCATCATC
Organism: Glaucomys volans; assembly: GCA_020662805.1. Lineage (NCBI taxonomy): Eukaryota > Metazoa > Chordata > Mammalia > Rodentia > Sciuridae > Glaucomys > Glaucomys volans. The sequence goes on from JAJEJO010047630.1 coordinate 28,420, forward strand.
AGGACTGGCATCTGGTGAGGGCTGCTCTCTGCTTCCAAGATGGCACCTTGTTTCTGCATGGTGGAAGAACACTGTTTTCACATGGCAGAAGGGACAAAGGGCAAGAAAGCAGTCCCTTAACCTCTAGCCCTTTTCTAAGCCCTCATGTCTTAATCATCTTCATGAAGCCACACCTCTGAGTACTGTTGCATTGGGAGTTAGGCTTCAACATGAATTTTGGAGGGGACACCATCATTCGAAACCTAACAGTGTCTTGCTAGGCCATAATAGCCTGGAGAGAGGATGACAGATTTGGGGGAGGTCAGGGAAGTTTTTTTGGAGGCGCATTGATGGACTATTCTCTTTGATGAGTTTTCCCTGCAGTATGGACCTGCCTTTTGTCAAAGTAGAGTCAAATCCTGTGTGTTCTTAGACTATATCCATGAATTTCAGGAACTTTGCACTGAACATAAAGTCCCCTGAAATCAGAACCAAGGGAAAAGCAAACAAGAAAAGAGGGAACTTGACGTGGGGAATTCTGACAGTCTTACATTCATGGAGCAATTCAAGCTATGGTTGTTCATCAAAGTATTCACCATGGCTTAGGTCAGAAATCTGTTTTGGTAGTATGGATCTATGACCCTCAGGGCTGACTCATGTCCACACTCAGGAACCAACTGGGACTGAAAAGTTTTGAAAGATTTTAGGGAAAGATTTGCACAAGTCCACTTGTGGGTGGACTTGGGTCTCCCGGAAGGTACATGATTCCTATATCAGGGGAGCCAAGAAAGGTGTTTGTTGTTAGTCATCCCTGGTACAACTGATGAAATGGATCCAACAGAAGTCTACTTGCAGTAGAGAATGAAGAGCTTCCAGGAAAGGACTCAAGCTGTTTCCACTGCTTGAATCAGGCTACATCTTGAGAACTGGTGGGAAGACCTGACATGAGACTATTTTCAGGTCAAATGTGTGAGGCAGGGTCTACTGCAAGAGAATTCAGCTTGAAGGAAAACAGAGCTAGGCACAAGGAACTCAGCTAAAAAATCCAAAAACACACAAAAACACTTGTCATTGGGGAAATGGAACTATTCTAACAGCAGCACTGGAATTAGAATTCCTATCTGTGCCTGTTCCAACAGTTCATGATTTAGTTTAGGTAAATGGTTCAGAGAATAATAATTGCTGAGTAAGTCATGGTGATTCTTACATGTTGTCTCTTATTATCTATCTCTTCTTTCAGAAGCCTGACTTCCGTCAGAGGGCTGAAGCCATGTATGTTCTGTGCATCTGTCTGTGCTGACTACTGCTGTGTGGGGGAGCAATGGCCCATACATAGGTTCCACGCACGGGCACAGTCTAACCCCTGACCTCCTCAGTGGAGTCCTGTACTCCACTAACCTGGTGACCCCCTACGTGACTGTTTTGCATGGATTGTAATTGACTTAATTACAGTCAATGTGGGAGCAGGTTGTGAAAGGGCTTTTATGGCACTCCCAGACTGATTATCAGTCACAGCAAATGGAATTTAATTCTGTCAGCAGCTCTGTTTCGTAATAGCCTTTGGGGTTCATCTTGGAGAAGTCTTCCTTTTTCTAGGAATTCTCTCTGATGGAAAGAAGCTTCATTATGATAAAAGAAAAATTCTGAGATGCCCTAAATTTGATTATAAGGGACTGAAAGTAGAGGACAAAAGATAAAGGAAGTTAATCATGTGATAGCTGCAGGTGAAACAAGACAGTTTATGTTGAAATCTTGACCTAAATCCCATTATTGCTGACCACCAGGACCACAGCACCCTGAAAATTTCCAGACTCTTAACCCTAACCATTCCAGAAGCAAAAAGTACTTCTCCTTATGGATTTCCCTCCCATCCTAATGCTCCCCCTTTTTTTCTATAGCCAGTGTAGATTTAATGTAACTAGGACTTTCCCTCCCCAGGTTTATAAAAATACTCCTAGCTCTAGATCTGGTGAACATGTTTGCAGTTGCTACTGAGCCTTATTTCTGATAGTTTGTGGAAGCTCATCCCAGGATTCTTTTTCAAGCTAGAATCTGTAATGGTCAAATTAAACCCTTTTACTTTAGAGATCCCTTAGTCTCAAGGGTTTTGGTTTAACAACTTGTAAGTGACTTTGTCATGCATCTTCTTATCAATTTTCAAGGGCAGGTGAAGCAGAGAATATGTTCCACACTTGGCTAGTAGCATTGTCTCTGTTTTTGTTAATCTTTTTAGGGTTGAATGAATGAAGGAATGAAGGAATATATGAATGGATGAATGCTGAAATCCATGTATAAGTCAGTGGTTCTTTCTAGCAGAATCACCCTGAGCACTTGTTAAAACACAGCTTGCTGGGCCACATGCCCAGACTTTCTGATTAAGTCCCTCTAGGATGAGAGTTTGTGTTCTTAATGAGGCCACAAGTCATGCTGCTGATGATGATCCACAAACCACACTGAGAAACACTGGCACAAGCCATCATGGAGGCCCCTTTAGGCCTCAAATATTGTGGCCTGACACTGCCAAGTAGTTCCCACAGTCTAAAATTATCCCCCTAGGCTGGGAATATAACCCAGTAGTAAAATGCTTGCCTAGCATACATGAAGCCTTGGGTTCAATCCCCAGCACCACAAAACTAAAATAAAATAAATCCTTTGACTGTCTAGGAATGTGGATGGGCTGCCAACTTTAATTACAAGCAAACTTTCCTAAACAACATTATATTTGAGAGTATGTTTTACTGGTGGTGGTACTGGTGGTGATGTATGTGTGCGTGCACCTGTGTTGTTGCTCTGACGGATACTGCTATTCCGTTGCAGACCTCTAATGCTGACCACTAACTTTTTCCAGGTTCTCTCTCCTTTGCCTTTCTTAAAATCAAGAATTAATCAAGGAGAAGGAAATAGCAGGTTGTCTCTTCCCCCAAGGCCTTGATCAAGCTTACCAACATGGAGAAATGAGAGGATCGTAGGCTTGAAGCCAGGTACTTACGAGTTTTGCATGTAACTTTTAATGGTTAGGTGACTTCCTAAAGTTTTGGGGACTTATCTGAGGGTTAGCTTCATTATAAGTAAAGTTAGGATTATGATTTTTACCTCACAATATTGTTGAGTGTACTAAATGAGAAACCCTGGGTGTGATGGTTAATATGAATTGTCAACTTGATATGAGTGACAATGAGGGTGTTTCTAGAGATTATTGATATGTGGGACAGCAAACTGAAGAGGAGTAAAGTAGGACCACCCTGAGTGTGAGTAGTGCAACTCAATGGGCTAGGGGCCTGGATGCAAGGAGAGCAGAGGAAGAAGGAAGCCAGTGTAGATACAGGACCATTCTCATTCATTCTTTCTCTTTCTCTTTCTCATTCTCTCTCTCTCTCTCTCTCTCTCTCTCTCCTGACCCCCCCCCCACCATAAGCTAAGTAGCTTTCTTCTGCTGGGCCCTTCCCTATGATGTGCTGCCACACCTTGGACCAAGTAAGGGAGTTGATTATCTATCAACTGAAACCTCTGAAACCATGAATCGCAAATAAACTTCTCCTTCTCTAAGTTGTTCTTGACAGATATTTTGGTCACAGTCACAGAAAGGTAACCAAAACACTGGGGAAAGCATTTGCCACAGTGTCAGATACATAGTAGGTATTCAGATAAACATTACTTCTCTTCCCATCTTCTACTTTTCTGCCCTCATTCTGATATTCTTTAATAATACTCTAAGGTGAAGGGTGGGGATGTGGCTCAGTGGTAGAGTGAATGCATGCTTACCATATGTGAGGCCCTGGGTTCAAGCTCTGGCACACAAAAAATATCCTGAGGTACTTTGGAAGATCCCAGGCCCAGCATGGTGTGTGTCCCAATAATCCAGTATGCATAAAGCAAGTGAATTTTGCAGGAGAAATATTTTGATATCATAATTAATCACCACTTCTAAGTTCTGTCCTGTTTTCTTCACTCAATCTATACTTCTCCACATTAGGTCCTTTGTTAGACAATAGTAATAATACCTGACATTTATAGAGCACATTCCATGTGGGATTGTTTTACAGACATGTTCATATTTAATCACCACTACAACCCAACAAAGCGATATTTTAGTGATCCAAGTGGCAGATGAAGAAATTCAGGCTCAGGGAAACCAAGTGCCTTTCCCAAAAGTGTTTTAAGTAAGATCTTATTATTGCATGACACTGTCATAGGTGCTTTACCATTTATATAAGGTAAATCAAAGAAAAGGCTGGTGTCTTAGAGAGTATGGTTTGCCCTATCCAAGAAGACAACTCCCTCACATGAAACCACAAGGAATCAACGAGAATGGGGGGCTCAACTTCAGTACAATCTGTTTTGCAAGCAGGAAATATAGGAACAGGAGTGGTTAGAGGGGGCTTCAAGATGAAAGTGAGTAAATCTGACTAAGGCCATAAGTAGGAAAGTATATAAATATTGAAACAAATGTTTATGGGGATTTTTAATGTGCATGTTAGATTTTAAATTATATATTCAATTATAATCATATTTATAATTATATTTATAACTATATGTTCAAACTTTTTAAAACACCAAAGTAAAATACAGCAAGTAAAAATTCAGTATTTTACTTGCCAGAATGTCTACAATAATTTCCTCTGCTTTATTTTACTCTATATGTATTTCTTTGCCCTCATAAATTTCTATAGAAAATATTATTTCTATAGAAAATAATATTTTCTATAGAAATTTATTATTTGCATGATCAGCAAAATAAAAATATTAACAAAACTAGGAAAAATGTAACTACTATATTTGCCTTTAAGGAATTTGGTATATAAACTTATTCTAAGACCAACTGTGGGTGATCCCTTACCTGCCTATTAATGGTTCATAAAACACTGAACTACTGGGAAGGAAATACAGTGTAATGCAGCCCAAAATATGATGCTCAAGACTGAATGCATAAAACATGTATTGGAAAACATGTCTGTGTGACAGCTAATCTTTAATCTAAATCTAGGTAATAATGATAGGTTTCTACTGGTTTTTGGCTTGCCCTATCCAGGGAAGGGGGGCCCAACCTTGTCATTCTCCCAGATATACTTTGTATCCTGACAGCCCCTGTGAAGAGGCAAGGAGTTCAAGTTTCATGTCTGAACTTACCAAGTGAACAAGATATCCTTACACTGTGGAGGAAATAAATATATGCTGAAAAGTAGCTTTGGATACAGAGACCACCATGACCATATGAGACATAGGAATGCAGGTGATGGAGGAACAGGAGCTGAAAAAGACACAGCTAAACCTGGGACCCTTCAGAGCCCCACCTCCAGGGAAGCCCTCTAAGATGGAGCTGCCTGAGGCTGAAAGTGGGGAATTCTCTTGACAGTTAATATGCCTCCCAGGATCCCATGGGTCTGACATAATCCACACTCACTAAATAGTTCTCTTCCCTCTGAGACTCTATCCTCACTTACTATCCTTACACAAAGATGCTCACTTCTAGCTCAGGTCCCTGGAGGGGACATGCATCATTTGTGGAAAGTAAATGGTTCCACTCTGGGGTCAACAGTCATACCTCACACAATGCCTAGCACCTGATCCAAGTGCTCAATAAATATTTGTTAAATGGATGAACAAATGGATGGATGGGTAGATGGATATTTGATCAAAGACTTTTCTGGAGATTAAGGGCCAGTAGTGTTAGATCTGCTTCTATAGTTTAATAGTTTTGGTTTTAATTTGGTTAATGGTGATTGCAAAGGGGCTGAGACAGAAAGTCTGGACTTTTTGTCATATAATCTTTATTAAATATAAAGCAATAAGAAATAACACTAATGAATAGAGATAGGGAAAATTGTTTCTGCCACATGTTAGGTGACTGACTACCTAGAAACTAGTCCTCCTTCCCCAAACCAATATTCCTCATCTCCAAAATCCAATCATGGTCATTATCTTACAGGTCATTATTTGATCCCCTATTAAAACCATTAGCCCAATACATGACCAGTGAAACTCCATATCACGTATAATCACAAGAATGGGATCCTAATTAGGATAAGTTATACTCCACATACATACAATATGTCAAAATGTTTTGTTATGTGTATCTAAAAGAACAAATTTTTAAAATTACATTTTAAAAACTCACTAGCCCTGGGCTTGAAACAGAGCATTCATTCAACAAACATCAGTTCTCTTTACACTGAACCTTCCCTAGAAGAAACAACTTTGAGATCAACTGAATAGCATAGCTAGCATAAAAAGCTCAAAAAAGGGTTGGCAAGGAGGGAAATAAACAGGCATTTGTACTATGCTTGACTTTATCATTTCTTTGGCATAGGAATGAGTCTTCTGGGAGAGTCTGGGATAGAAAGAAAAATCACAAGCCTGATTTTATTTACTTAGGTGTCTTCCATGTCTTATTATGCCTCCACAAGATGAGATACAGAGCATTGTCAGTGCCAGGCCTATCAACTCTTAAGATTGCAATGGAGACAAGACGCCTGTCCTCTTTACTTCTCCAACAAGATAGAAACAACTAGTTATCTCAAACAGATCACCCAGGAATGCTTTGGAAGTCAAACAGCTAGTAAGTGGTAGAAAAGGGACTTAAAGGCAAATCTGCTCTTAGAAAAATACCACAAGAGAAGTGAGGACCCCCAAATATCCACCTAATCCAAATGCATGGAAAAAATGAATAAATATTCATTCCCAGGAGCCATCATTTAACCACAGACTTCTTTCATCCTACTTTCTTGAATAAACTGTCCTCTGCATTTTCTATTTCAGGTCCATGTGAACATCTGATTGGTAGGACTGAAGACAGAATCTGCATCAATGCCTGATGCATCACCAACTCTCTCCCAAAAGGATATAAGAAGTAAAGAAACAAAAGGGTTGTAGAAAAGGAGAAAGATAGAGGAAAGTGACTGACAAAAGCAGCTGGGCTTTTTAAAAAACTTATTGAGATACACCATTCACATAGTAACATGCACAAATCTTCAATGTACACCTTGATGAATTTGATATACATGTATACACTGGTATAACCAGATCGAGATATAAAACATTTCTATCAACTTATAAGGTTCCCACATGCCCCTTCCCAATGAATCCTCAGTTCCAGAAGCAACTACTGATTTAATTATTACAAATATATATATTAATTTGCACTTCCTCGAATGTTCTATAAATGGAATAATAAAGTATGTAATCTTTCTTTTTTTCTTTGGTGCTGAGGATTGAAACCAGGGGCATTTTACCACTGAGCTACATACCCAGCCCTTTTTACTTTTGGGGACAGCATCTTGCTAAGTTACTGAGGCTGACTTCAAATTTGTAATCCTCCTGCCTCCGCCTCCTGATTAGGTAGGATTACAAGCATGCACCACTGTGTGCAATCTTTTTCTTAATCTGACTTCTTTCACTCAGCATAGTTATTTTGAGATTTGTCCATGCTGATGCATGAACGGAGAATGTATTCCTTTTTATTGTTGAGTAGTATTATATTGTATGAATGTCTCACAGTTTGTTTATCCACTTACTTGTTTATGCACATTTGGGTTGTTTCTGTCTGGGGCAATTATGAATGCAGCTGCTAAGACCATTCATGTATGAATCTGAATCTTAAGCATTCAGTTCTCTTAGATAAATACCTAGGGATAGAATTGTTGGGTCATAGAGTAAGCCTATGTTTAGCTATAGTAGATTTGTTAGGCCTCACTCCCCTACCTAGCCAGGCTTTTAGACAGGTTAACTTAATTTTTCCCCAAAAAATGGGAGTTACATATACTCTTTATAGAAAATTGGAAAATACACCAAAGTCAAAAGGAGGGAAATTAAAAGTAAAGCAACCTAAGTTTCAAATAAGCTCTCTCCTTTCTGGGATTTGGTGTTGACTATTGGCTGACTTGAGAATGCATAATAATAGCTACAGATTTTCTGAAAAATTAACTCAGTAGACTGTCAAGCATAAAATTAATTTTCAAATTCATGGAGATACTGTTTATGAAAGAGTTAGAGCCCAGTTCAGAAAAAGCCTCTAGTCAAGCCCAGACAGGTAAACAAGTGGCAGCCCTTCCTGTTCTTTCTTACTACACAACACAAGGGGCAAAGGAACACACAGCAGAGTTTATTTCTGTTCTGGGAACTGAGCTTTTTGCCTATTAGGATAAAAAAGCTAAGATCACATCATAACATGTGCTACATTCGCACAATGTAATACAGTGAGTCATTACTGATTATGTAGATCTATATTTATCAATGGTGAAGTATGATCAGGACCTATTTTTATTTTTTTTTATTTTTTATTTTATTTTTTATTTATTTATTTTTTTTAACTAATCAACTTTTCATTTATTCTTCATATTGGGAGGACCTTTTTTTAGAACTTAATTTAGCATAATGGTTAGGATCATGGGTTTTGCAATCAGATACTCTGGATTTGATACTTGCCTGCAAATGTATCCTTTTAACATGAAACAAATGTCATAGCATCAGGTGTGGTGGCACACACCTGTAATCCCAGCAATTTGGGAGGCTGAGGAAAGAGAATCGCAAGTTCCAGGATATCCTCTGAAATTTAGTGATACCATGTCTAAAAATAAAAATATAAAAAGGGCTGGGGATGTAGCTCAGTAGTAAAGTGCCCCTGGGTTCAATCCCCAATACCAAAGAGAGAGAGAGAGAGAGAGAGAGAGAGAGAGAGAGAGAGAGAGA
>JAJEJO010047630.1:37093-86516 GCA_020662805.1 Glaucomys volans
AGAGAGAGAGAGAGAGAGAGAGAGAGAGAGAGAGAGAGAGAGAGATACGTTTGCTGTACCTCCATTTCATCTTCTGTAAAAAGTGGGTAATAATAATAATATACCCACTTCAGGGAGTGACTTTGGGGATTAAATAAAACATTAGAGCACTTATAAAAGCAATTAGGAAAAATAAATCTTGGTTCACAGTAAATTTATCATCAACAACCTGAAACGAATCACCGATATTACTCAGCAGTCCTATATTTCTCTGGTCAACCCACAACTTGTACTCATTCTTAACAACTCACTGAATCTTCACCATATTCTTCAAACTTCCAAACCCTTATCCTTCTTAATCTCTCTACATGTGTATGACCACACTCCCATTTACACAAAAAAAATGGAGAGAGGCTTCAGAAGGAAGTTCCTTCTCATCTTCCTGACAAGCATAGACCTTCCACACTGTAAACATCCTCATCAGCAGTCCCTTAATTACAAGGGATGCTCTTGCTTCCTACTGAACACTAATTCCTCCACTTGCTTTAGGCTACAGATTCTCCTCTTTTTCAGCAAATGTATACTACAATAAAATCCCTTCTCTCTGCTTTATTTTCAACTACTCACTCCCAAAACACACTTAACTGTAAATTTTACACATCCACAAAATTAATCTGTATTTAAAGGCCTCTCAGCCAGGCATGGTGGTACATGTGTGTAATCCCAGCTACTTGGGAGGCTGAGGCAGATTTGAGGCTAGCTTGGGAAATTTAGTGAGACCTGTCTCAAAACACTTTTAAAAAGGGAGAACAAGGGATGTAGCTCAGTGGTAAAATACTGCAAAATAAATAAGTAGGCCTCCTTTGACCTCTATTCTCATTCCTGCTACTACTGACTTTCCCACACATTCCACAGCCAAACTACTTCAAATAGTTGCCTATACTCTTTGGTTTCCATTTCCTTATCAGCCCTTCTCTGTTAGCCATACTTCAATCCATTCCAATCCATATTTCTGTCCCATTACTCCATAAAAATTAATCTAAGGTCACTAATGACCTCCCCTACAGGGTTTCCAATGGCTCTTAGGATATACACAACACAGCTTAAGCTGGCTTCTAAGTCCCGGCCTAACCCTAACCCTCCATATTGGCATGACCTTAATACCCACCAGGCTGCTCTCCCAACTGCCCCTTGAACTCCAGTCATACTGGTCTTCTCAGTCCCTTTTACTAATCATGCTACCTCTGTAAGTGGAACCTTAAACTTGTTCCCTAAATCCCTGCCTCAAAACTAATTAACCTCTGCATTTCCTAACCTCTAGTCTTCCTAGAGCTCTCAGCACAATAATCACTTCCTTAGGGTACCAACTTGAATCACAGTCAAATCCCCCTAATTTATGGACTCTCACAGTACTTTATTCCCCGTTCTGCTTAATAGTTGTCCTCAACTCAACTGCACACTTGCATTGCTATTTGGCTCCCCCTTAGACTATGAACTCCTTGATGGCAGGGACTTTGTAGGTGTTTTTGCTCATTCTTCTTCAACACCCAACAGAGCGTCTGGCAATAAGCAGAGGGTTTTTAAAAAAGAATTGCCACCCAGCATGCCAGACTAATATATACTACCAGAAGCACTATCTGAGAGTACCTTCTGCCCAAGAGAAACAGAGCCAAACACTAGTTAAAAGCAGAAAACAGGGCTGGAGTTGTAGTTCAGTGGTAGAGCACTTGCCTGGCATGTGTGAGGCTCTGGGTTTACTCAGCAACACATATAAATAAATAAATAAAAGATCCATTGACAACTAAAAAAATAATTTTTAAAAAGCAGTAAAAACAGCCCAGGCATGTTGGCACATGCCTGTAATCCCAGTGGCACAGGAGGCTAAGGCAAGAGTATTATGAGTTCCAAGAGAGCCAGCGTCAGCAAAAGCAAGGTGCTAAGCACCTCAGTGAGACCCTGTCTCTAAATAAAGTACAAAATAGAGCTGGGGATGGAGCTCAATGGCCATGTGCCTGAGTTCAATTCCCAGTACTCCCCCCACAAAAAAGCAGTAAAAACAGATTTTACTAAGTATATACTATTATAATAGAGGAAGAGAGACTTCAGTATAGAACTGAGCTCAATTCCAAATGCAATAAGTATAAACTTGGATTTACAGACAAGAAGTTGAGTAAGTTTGTCAGTAGATGGAAGACTACTAAGAGGAGTTATCAAGAAAAGGGGGGATTCTGGGCTGGGGATATAGCTCAGTTGGTAGAGTACTTGCCTTGCATGCACAAGGCCCTGGGTTTAATACCCAGCATGGCAAAAAAAAAAAAAAAAACTGGGGGTGGGATTCTTATGAGAGTCAGGTCAAGGTGATCAGCTATAGAGAATTGGAGGATGAATTAGCCATCGCATACAGGTTTTGTTTTTTCATTTGTTTGTTTTAGCAGTGCTTGGGATTGAACCCAGGCCACCACATGCAAGGCAAGTTCATTACTTTGATCTAAGCACAAGATGAGTGGGGGTGTAGCTCAGTCATAAAGCACATGGTTAGACTGCCAGAAGTCTTGGGTTTCATTCCCAGTACCACCACAAAGAAAAAGGACTAGAAAAGTGGACAAGAAAAAATCAAAACCACTACATGTTAAATAATGCAGCTCAGGAGGCTGAAAGCAGGAGGATCACGAGTTCAAAACCTATCTCAGAAATTTAGTGAGGCCTTAAGTGACTTAATAAGATCCTGCCTCCAAATGAAAAATAAAAAGTGCTGGGAATGTGGGCCAGTGGTTAAGCACCCCTGGGTTCAATCCATGGTACCAAAAAAAGTAAATAAATAAATAAGAAGACAAATCAGTGTGAATTAAGGAGGGAAAGAGGTTCAACAAAGAGAGAAGATATTTTAAGAATTTTCTACAGAAAAAAATTAAAAAGAAAAAGAAAAGTAATATGAGAAATAAAATAACTAACATGTTTCTAGAACTTTATGAAGTTCCAGTATGGTGTGCTGCACGCCTGTAATCTCAGCGACTTGAGAAGCTGAGGTAGGAAGATCACGTGTTTGAGGCCAACCTCAGCAATTTAGCAAAGCCCTGTCTCAAAAAATAAGAAAGGGTCCCGATGTCACTCAGTGCCCCTGGGTTCAAATCTCCAGTACCAAAACAAAACAAACAAAAAAAATCACAAATAGGGCTGGGGATATAGCTCAGTTGGTAGAGTGCTTGCCTCGCTTGCACAAGGCCCTGGGTTCAATGCCCAGCACCACCAAACATAAAATAAATTTTAAAAATCACAAACAAAGGTCCAGTATACTTTTGTGATCGTCAGTGAGCTGTTTATCCTTGATCCAGTCAACAATGGGGGTTTCTGGAACAGAAGGTAAAGAATTCATCTTAAGGCATAAAAATTGAAGCACATTCCAATCGAAGTAAACATGGATTCAGCACCTACTGTATGCAAGGGAAGTATCTCTGTTTAGGGTAAAGCTGCACCCTCTGCTGGGGTGAGGTGGTTGTGGTGCCCGGTAGCATATGCTCCCAGGACAGCTCTCCGCAGTAGAGAGGCCCGCCCCCCAAACGGATCAGTCTGAGACAAACATCAGAGTAGGCGCCTTGCACAGGCAGGGCAGGAGAGGAGCCCAGGGTACTTCCTTTCCTTTTACTGTTGCACGGGTAGGCTGGTCTTTACCACCTCCTCACCCTGTGGCATCCAGTGGGACTAAAAGGAAGAAGAGGGGTCTGGGAGGAAGTGTGAGCTAATTGGGTAACCCGGGCCCAGCGGTGGTGGACAAAAGTGATTACCTTCCCTCCCCAGACTGTGCTAACACCAGAGTCCTCTTCCTCTCACCCGCCAACAGCCACCGTTCACCACACTGACCACTCCCCATTTTCAGTTGCCGCTGGCGCAAGCCCCCGCCTGGCTGCAGCCGCCTCTTTCCCGGCATCCTCTTCTCGGTCCCTTTCCCTGAAACAAAATATTCTGGAGGATGGAGAGAGAGATGTTTGAGGGCCTCTAGAAATCTGGAAGGGAGAGGAGAGAGGTGTTCTTACCAAAGTCTCTCCGCCCTCTCCCTTTCTCGTCCTCCTTTGTGGGATAGCGGTAGAGAAAGGGGACAGATGGCTAGAGAGGAGCAGCTGGTTCCAGCGTGGTCACCACCACCCGCACCCCACAGGTCACAGGGCGCCTCTACCTTTACACCATCCCGTACAGATCTGGAAGATGTCCTTCTCTTTCTTCTGCCAGAGATTCTTTCCTTTTCCCCTCCAGCATCCTGCTTCTTTCCCGGAAGTTGGTTGATTCCCACCTTCCCTGAAACCGATTTTCCTTATCTTTAAAGTGGGTTTAACAATGAAACATAACAACTTGTGTAGGAGAAACAGACCTTGTGCAAAGGAAGGGGGACAGGAAGAAGGAGGGAGAGAACTCTATAAAAAGCCTATTGATGTCCAAGTAGATCCTAACTGTAAGCAAAGAAGCAAATGAAGGAAATAGGAGAGATGGCTCAACAGTAACACTGGTTTAGTCGGTACAAACCTGTGGAGGGTGGCCCAGTGGAGAATGAAACCTGTCTTCTGCTTACAGCCTGCAGTAGATATAGGGGAGTGAGGGGCGGTGCAGTAAGGCTGTTGCTAAGGAGTTGTTAGAAAAGGGTCCTGTGGCGGCACCTTCATAAAGAACCAAATGTTTTCAGACTTTCAGTCCCAGATAACAATTTCCTTTCTTATAATGATGTAGTGTTTGGGTTTTCTTTGCATTTATGATGGAGTATTGTCTGGGGTTTAGGTCAGGCTGAGTCAGAGGGACCTTGAGGTGATTCTTGTTCTAAGATGGATGATATTTTTCAAAATGGCGTCACCTGTGTCACGTTCTTCCTAACACTAATGAGTTCATCAGATTGAGCATTAGAATAGGTAATAATTACTAAATGTCATGGTGATACTCAGATGTTGTCTCTCAGTGCCCATCTCTTCTTTCAGAAGCCTAACCTCTGTCAGAGAGCTGTACTGACCATACATAGGCTCCATGGGCAGGCATAATCCAACCTCTCACCTCCTCAGTGGGCTCCTGCACCCTGTTAACCTGGTGACCCTATGAATGTTTCTGCTTTGCATTCACAAGACTGAACTGCAGTCAGTGTGGGAGCAGGTTATGAAAGGGCTCTTGTGATACTCCCAGCCTGACATCAGGCTCAGCAACCAGAATTTTATTCCATCAGCAGCTGTTTTGCAATAGCCCTTGAGGCCTGTCCTGAAGAAACGTTCATTTTTACTGATAGGGCTAAGAATTCTCCCTGAAGGAAAAGGAATTTGATTTGTAAATTAATGTGAAGTGCATTTTCTTACCTACTTGCTGAGAGATGAGACAGAGATGTACCATGCTTGCTGGGCTTCACCCCCAGAATTTCTGATTCAGTCCTTCTGGGCTGCATCCTGAGAATTTGCATTACTAATGAGGCACCAGGTCATGCTGCTGCTGTTGACTCACAAACCACACTCTGAGAACAATTATCAGGAGCCATCCACCAGTGGAGACTTCCCTAGGCCACAATTACTGTGGCTGCCTACTTTTTGCTTGATCCTGCCCAATAGCTCATGCAGTCTAAATTGAATCTCCTGACTCAGTGGTTCAGGGTGTGGGTGAGCTGCCCACTTTATCTCCTAGAATACCCTGGGTAGTGCTAGCTCTAAGTGTCAGATAACCAGTGGTGGCGGGATGTGCCTATGTGTGCATGCATGTGCAGGGATCCCCACTGCTATACACCCAGTACTGTTCCTTTGTAGAGCTCTAGTACTGACTGCTGACCTCCAGGTTCATTCCTTTGCTTCCTAGAGCCCTTGAGTTTTTCTTACCCAGCAAAGATACAAACACCTATGATCTCAGGATTCGGCCTATCCTTTCCTAGGTTTTGGTGACATCTAGTGGTTAACTGGAGAATCTTTGCTCATACTTAAAGAAACTTCTGGAAAATTAACTTAACAGAAAGGAAAGCAAAAGCACCTACTAGTTTACCCTCTGAGAAAGGCTTCCTGGTAAGTCAAAATGGATTTTTTTTTTTGCTTTCCTGCCAACTGTTGTCTTTATTGTTTTGTTTTGTGGTGCCGGGGATTGAACCCAGGGTTGTTTTACCACTGAGCTACACCCCTAGTCTTCTAGTCTTTTGAGACAAGTTCCCCCTAAATTCCCAAGCTGACCTCAAACTTACAATCCTCCTTTCTTTACCTCCCAAGTTGCTGGGAGTACAGGTGTGTGCCACCATGCCTGGCTCCTGGCAACTACTACAGAAATTATAAATCAGAACAGAATCTCAAATCTCCCACTCGCATCCTGAGTTTGAATGCTTTTCTAGAAATGGTACTCAATGAAGTCTCCCTGAATAAAATGGTGTCAGGTAGTACATGCTATTTGGTTCCTATCTCAGGGTATTTCTCTGGTTCCAAGGCTTAAACCACTAAGGATAAGTCTAGTTCCAAGGTAGTCAGATCTACAGATTACTGTGGTTGTTCAGATGCAGCTGGTACTGATCTGAGGGCATCCAGGACCTGAAGTCTGAGACCTGCTGTTAACAGACTCAACTGTTAACAACCACTGTGATGTGAACAGAAAACTGATGCCCCCAGAGATGGGCCACAATGACAACTTGAAATCCTCATGTGAGGTTCAAGATATCATAAATAATATGTGGCTTATAATTTAAAAGAAATTTATAGCTGGGCATGGTGGCGCACGCCCGTAATCCCAGCAGCTCGGGAGGCTGAAGCAGGAGGGTCGCGGGTTCAATGCCAGCCTCAGCTCCGGGAAGGCGCTAAGCCAACTCAGTGAGACCCTGTCTCTAAATAAAATACAAAATAGGGCTGGGGATGTGGCTCAGTGGCCGAGTGCACCTGAGTTCAATCCCCGGTTCAAAAATAAATAAATAAATTATAAACTACTTGCTATAGGAAACAGGGAAAGCAATCAGGGATCATAAAGGAGGCTTCATCTTAAAGCTGCTCTTTTAATGTTGGACCTTTAGCAGTTGGAGAATTGTGACAAGTCTCAAAATATGGTCATGAGACTGGCAGTATATTCTTGGGTGCCACTCCAGAACTACTTAAACTTCCAAGGATGGAACCCAGCAATGTTTTAGTATGTCCTGAAAATGATACTGATGCATGATAAAGTCGGAGAATCACTGGTTCAAAACAAGCTTTAGATACCCTTGAAAAACCTGAAAGGGGTGGTTTAACGGTACAAAGTCTCTAAGAGTCCAATGGTAATGGTAGTAAGTTTAGAAACAGGAAAATGTTCAATCTTAATATTAATCAATGAAATAACAAATTAAAATAGCAATGGGATATCACTTTCAACAAACTTGCACAGATAAAAATGAATAACGTACATTGTTAAAAAGGGTAAAGAACCAGGTGTGGTAGTGAACACCTGTAATCCTAGAAGCTCAGGAGGCTGAGGCAGGAGGATCCCAAGCTCAAAGCAACTTAGTGAGACCCTGTCTCAAAATAAAAGGTAAAAAGGGCTGGGAATGTGGCTCAGTGATTAAGCACTCCTAGTTTCAATCACTGGTACCAAAACCCAAAACCAACAAGAAAAGAGGGTATCGGGGGAATAATAAAACATCCACTCCCAGTAGAAAGAACTGTAAACTTTCTAGTAGAACAAATCAAAAGTTTTAAAAATGTTTACCTTTGACTCACCAAGTAAACTTCTAAGAATATATCTTAGAAATAATAATAATAAATACAATGAAGTGTACATAAAAATGCTGATGTATTGTTTATAGTTTAAAATTCTCCATTTGTGTTCAATGAATCAAAAATTAAATAAAAAAATTTCAATGGCAGAGAATTTTAAAAACTACTAGTGTGCCCATATAATAGAATATTGTAAAAATCAAGCTGTACAAGATTATTTTTCCAGTTTTTAAAAGGAAGATTTATTTAACAAGTTTCACTTAGTACAATACATCTAAATGGAAATCACAATACAAGGAAAGATTTAAATCAAAGCCTCAGAATTTCATACAAACGACATGACCAAACTCCTGAAGTATTGGTATTACAGCTCAAAATTGTCCCAGATCTTAAAAAAAAAGTAAAAGTGTACACTCACGTGCCTTACAGGATATTAAATCAAAAGCTAGAATTAACAAACATGCCAAATGTTTTCACTTTGAATCGTAGACACAGCTCCTATATTTGAGTTTTACAGAAAAGCATGTTTCTCAACATGCATCTGAAGTTTTCAATGTATTGTGGTATAAGAGCAACATTTAACATAAGTGAAACTGCTTTAACCTAAATATGCTTACTGCTTAGGTACACTCCTACAACATAACTAACTTGAGGAAAGCTGAAAGTTGTTTTAACAGTTATGGTCAATACTGAACTTTGTTATTACATCCTAGATGAATGTTTCAGTGTTCAAAATTACTGAGCTTAAAGTTTGAAAACAATCTTGACTTCCACTTTACAGTAAGCATGAATCACAAGCCTGTAATGCAAAACTGTTAAACTTAACTTTTGTTTTCTTAAAAAAGGAGAAAGAAAGGAAGAAAGGAAAGAAAGCTGACCAAGAGTGATCAGAATCAATTTTATTTCCCATTTACCAATCATACTGGATATACTAGACATCCCTCCCATTCTATTCAGCTCCCATAGATGCACAGCTTTTATTTCTGTAGCTGTTTAGTGCTCCTTCTCTACCTAAGCAAGGTTTGACTGATAGTCACTGGAGTTTTCCTGCAGAACTTGGTCATAACCACTCATACTGCTCTGACCACCATAACCACCTCCATAACCACCACTCAGCTGCTGGCTAGCAGGACCCCCATAACTAGACTGGTTGGATAAGCCCATCCCTCCCATCATTTGGCTGCCATAAGCACCACCACTTGCCCCTGCTGTAGAATTCAAAAAGAGTTCTACATAGCTGTGATCATAAGCCCCTCCACTTGTTCCTGCAGTAGAATTCAAAAAGAGCTCCACATATCTGTGTTGCATATTAGCTTTATCTTTTGCCATAGCTGCCACGGCATCTTCATGAGTAGCAAATTCAACATCTGCCTCACCAGTAACTCTGCCATCTGGTCCAATTTCAATATGTACTCTCATGGGGTTAAGAGGTGAGAAAAAATTGTAAATATCATTCTCAGTAGCTCTGTAAGGTAACCCCCTCATGTGTACACAATGCCCTGTGGTGCTCTGGAAACTGGACCCACCATCTCCATATCTATGATCAGACATTCCTGAGAAACAGTAATTGAGGTCTCTTCCAAATCTATCAGACCCAAAGCCATACCCATCATTATAGCCACCATAGTCATCATAGCCTCCATACCCTCCACCATATGCACCCCGCCTCATCCTCTCAAATCCAGCTCCTCTGCCAATGCTATTATACCCTCTGCCAGCTCCTGGCCTGTCATAAGGACCTGGCCGCTGCATAGCCATGAGCTTTCGAGGGGGGTCATAGTGGGTTCGGACTTCAGCTCTGCTACTCTTGAAGATTTCAATGTACCTGTGCCCTATCCTTTCCTTGTGTTTCTTTAAGGCCTTTTCGGCTATCTCCTGTGAAGCAAACTGCACAAAAGCCTCCCCTGTGCTCCGCCCCTGAAAGTCCACCGGCAGTGTCATCCCATTTGGCACAATTTCCAACCCTGAAAAGAACTGAACAATCTCTTCCTTGCTACAGCCAAATGGGAGTCCTCTAAGCCGGACGAAACCATCGTTGGCAGTATCAGGACTATTTGGACCTGTATGCTTCAACACCCAATCCATTTCAACACTGTTGGACTTGAATACTTCAACATATCTATGTCCCATGGTTTCTCTGTCCTTCTTCAAAGCCAATTTCACTTCATCTTCCGATTCAAGTTCAACAAATGCTTCACCACTTGGTCTGCCTTCTCTGGTGTAGATGAAACGAATACCTGATGTGCCATTTTGGATTTTGCAATCAGAGAAGAAGCGCATCACTTCATCAGCTGAGCAGGACCAGGGTAGGCCCCTGACCTTCACCACGAACCCCTCCCTGCCTTCAGTGCTCAGCATCATGGTGACTGTTGGGCTCTTGGTGGCAAGCTTGGCTCAATGCAATTTCAATGTGGCTGAAAAGAAAATTAGAAAGACTACTGTCATGGAAAAATGTTCACAATATAGTAACAGGAAGAAAGCAAACTATTAAATTACACTGGTAGTTTTTTTTAAAAAACATCCCTAAAAAGAAAAAAAGACTACACCAAATTTTTAACTCATTCATTCAGCAATTATTTATTTAATGCCTATTATGTGTCAGATACCATTAATGATGATAATTTCTGAGTGCTAGGATTACAGGACCTTTTTGTTTCAGGGGATTTTTTTCCCTTTGGACATTTCTGTATGTTCTAAATTTTCTGTGTACAAACATCATAGAAAAAAGCTTCAAAAATTAACAGCAATAAAATCAGTGAAAGTGGTCAACAAAAAAAATGACTATATCTGATTACATAAGAATGAAAAACTTCATTAGATGAAAAGATTAAACAATTAAAAGACAGAACATGAGAAGATACCTGGAAGAATTAAATTAGCATCCTTATTAAAGAATGTATGCAAATCAATAAAATCAGGGAAATATTAAGGCCTAAAAGGTAAACAGTAAAAAGAAATTATTGGGAATTTAGGTATCCAAACATTTTTAGGTGCCAGGTCCAGTACTTATCTCTGGCATACAAGAATCAATAGGCCCAGAAAGAGTTTATGGTCCTACAGGGACAGTCTTCATTAAAAATATAAGTGTAAATATACATTATAACTTCTATGACAGAACTCTGCAGAGTGTAAGGACAGTATAAAGGAGGGACAAGTTGGTCAATTCTATCAGTTGGAGGCAGAGTTGTTAAATGAAGCAGATATCTACCCCATTCAGGAAGTTATAAACAATTTTTTAGAAATCTAACAGAGACTAAAATAGGAGGGGGTCAAAGCAAGAAAAGACGTAAGGTGGAGATAAGATCCCAAAGGCCCAATTTCATATACAAATGCTAAAGGCCTCTAACGGGTTTTAAACGGAGGCATGACGTCATAAACCCTTTCAGACAGATCACCCAGGCAACAGTGGCACTCGCACAGGAGGGGGTCTAGGTGAAACGCAGGAGATTAGTCAGAATGGTCTCTTAGAGATATGTTAAGAGATTCAGTAAGGGGACAGCAGTGAGAAAGAAAAAGATAATATGATATACTCATATTTAAAAAGTGGGTTCTGTAGAACTTGATAACAGATTAAATATACGGGGAATACAGGTATAAGAAGATACAGGAATCTGGGAAATGTTAAAACTTCATTAATTATCAGAAAGCAAGTTAAAGCCAGAATTAATCACCATTTTTCACCCACCAAGATAGTGAAATTTAAACAGTGACAGTAATACTGTTCAGGGGTTCACAAACTAGTACACTGCTAGAGGCGTGAAAGTAGTATAGTATTCTGGAAAGCTATAATATTTATCACACCTTTTGACAATCCACTTCAGGTTATATACCTTACAGAAATGAATTGAAATTTAGAGCAAGATTTGTGAAACTATATATTCTCTGAAAGGTATTAAGAAAATTAGAGTATTACACATTTAGGTAAAAGTAATAAAAAGTTATAAATATATTTAACATGAGAATAACATGTTATAATCTTAAATCACCCAAGATTACAGCTATTTTATAATCTCAACTATGTAAAAAATAAATATTCACATACCCTTTGACTCTGCTAGAATTCCTTCCAGGAATCTGGTCAACAAAACTACTTACAAAAATGTTTGCTGCAGCACTGTAATGGTAGAAAATAACCATCAATAAAATGGCAGAATGAATTATACTGTATCCTCAAAATGGAATGCTCTGCAGCCATTTAAAAAAAGATCTATTTTCCCTGACCTAGAAAGATTTCAAAAATACATTAAAGAATATACATAGTATTATCCTACTTATATTAAAGTATAAGGATGTATGTAAATGTGTAAAAAGACCTATTAGTAGGTAATATAAACTTTTTTAAGGAAAAACCAACTGAAAAGTAGGGGGAATAAAGTGGGACTTTCACTTTTTATACTACATAATCCCATACAGGTTTTAATTCTTTAAACTCAGTGTATTGGAATAAAAATAACAATGTTAAAAATATGTATGGGGACTATGCCAAATGTTTATAGAGGTTACTATACTATAGAGGTTACTCTGAGGGGTAGGTTTATGGGTTTTTCCCTTTTTATTCGGTTTTGTGTGCAATCTTAATTTTACACAGAAAGAAAAATTACTTTTACTTCAGGAAAAAAATAACAGAACAAATCAAAATATTTGCTTTTCTGGGATTTGGCACAACGAATTTTATAAAATTTTCTAATTTTGTATTTGGATGGCTTATCTGACATCGTCTGGGAACATTGAGCCTCTTGGAAAGAAAGTACAAAGTGTAATAACTGCCATAAAACCACAAAGAAGATTCAATTCAAACATTCACTAATTGCCCATTATGTTCCTGCAACTCCAGTTTTCCTACAAAACCATCCTTAGAAACTGTGACAGACCTTCCCTGGAGAAATGAAGTCGTCCTGCAGCACTCTAAAGCTTAATAGCCCCTCTGTAGTAGCTGGAGGTCCCGCTTCCTTACAACTCCTGGGAAGGCCACCAGAACACTTGGACTACGATTCCATTTGTGAGTTAAGATTTTGTGTATTTATATGTGTGTTATACACATACTTTTAAAAAAAAACCTTAATGACAAGGTTGAGGAGTGACGAATTACGTTTATATTTAAAATTTATGAAGTATACTGTTATTTTTCAAATGATAAAAATTCAAAATGTAATTACTGTTAGAAACAGAAAAATAAACGTTATTCAAATACTCAACTAAAAGCATTTATTGGGCGCCCCAGTGAGGCACGCAGCGTTTGCCTAGATGTGACTCTACCGAATTAATTCACGTGAGGCCTCTACCGACAATCAGGCAGTAAGTAGACTAAGTGCTTGAATGGATGGACCCACACTCAGACCACTGGTAGCAATATCTGTTTTTCCTAATTCAGTGCCGTGGTTTTCAAATCTTTTCCACCTTATGGTCCCTCTTGGGGGTTCTCTGAGACCGGCCCAGACAAACAGATGTACGAAAACACACACACAGTCACGAACGTCCACCATTTCCCCACCAGGCGCAGCGAAGGCGGCTTCCCGGCACTGAGATGAGGGGGAGGGGGAAGGGGGAGCGGGGGGAGGGGAAAACATAGAACGAAAAAGGCGGAGGCGGCTCCCGGACCCCGCTCTGGTCTTCAACATCACCATCCCCGAATCCCCAGCTCCCACCCACACACCAACCTCTAACAATACCGGGTAATTTTCCTCCTTCTTCCCTCAAACGGCTATAGCGAGACGGTAGACGACGACCAGAACTACTTCTGCTCACGTAAGCGTTTGATCACGTGAGCGCCTACGTCATGTGAGATCTCGGTCACGTGAGCAACTCTCGGGCTAAACTCGGGATCACTAAGGTGCCGCACTTCCTTCTGGTATAGAAATAGGGCGGGCCAGTATCAAGAAAGGAAGAGAGTGATTGGTTAGCTGGGCGTCTTACGTGATTGATTATTGGTCCGACTCTAGAAATAACCGTCCAGTTGCCTGAGAAACAATAACGTCATTACTTAATAACCCATCGGTGATTGGTCCGCCCCTCAGGTTAAACTTAAAAGCCCAGGTTACCCAGAGAAAACTATATCACATAATCTCGGTGACGATGAAGCTGACTACCCGGGGTCAGTGGCTGGGCTGTGTGCTTGCGCTTCACTTCCAGACCCTACTACTCTGGGGCGACCTTGGGGCCATGGCACTGGACAATGGGTTGGCGAGAACACCTACTATGGGCTGGCTGCATTGGGAGCGTTTCATGTGCAATGTTGACTGCCGGGAAGAGCCGGATTCCTGCATCAGGTATCAGATTATTTGGTGCCCCCTTCCCTTCACTTTTCCGTATGTTTGTCTGAATATGTTTGGGGAAATGGAGGGTCTCAACGTGAACATTTGAACCAGAGGGAGAGCTCCCCTACTATTGTTTCCTTTTTTATCCCATGCAAACTCTCCTGAACTTCCTCTGGTGACCTTTCCTTGTTTAGAAGCCCAGCCAGCGGCACCTGCTTCACTCCCTCTCGCTCTCTCCCTGTCAGGTAACCCAGCCGGGGACTTTCTTCATTTAACATGTGGTTATATTCAGACCCTTCTTGTGACATTCTTCTCTGTTTTTGCCTGGCGCTAGCATTCAGCTAGCCCTAAGCACAGCTGGAGTGGAAGACTGGGAAACTTAAGATTCGTGCCATTTCTTCTCCGTTTGGGGGAACGGGTATCTTGGCTGTAACTGGAGAGTTAAGAAGACTATGGGATCTCTAAAAACTACATCAGCCCTCGCGATTGAGTGTGATATCAAGCTGGAAAGTTGACCTGGTGGTACTTTATACATCAAATGTGAGAACTGAGGCTGGGTGAGACAGGTATTTAACCTATCTGACCCTCACCATCCTTGTCTGTAAATTGGAATAATATTGCTTACCTCAAGGAACTGACTCAAGAGAGAGAGAGACTATAAATTAAGTTCCTATCTCACTCTGGTGAGCGTTCAGTGAAATTAATCCGTTTACAGAATGTAACACAGTGCCTGACCCCTCGATTGAGCAAACGGCATCCATGGGACAGAGATATTAAGTCTGCAAATATGAGTATGTGTATTTTTCTGAGAAGGGGGTCTTTACATTTCTTAATATTCTCAAGGGGATTCATGATCTAGAAAAGGTTACTTAAGAATCACCGATATTGCTGAAAACGTGATAAGGTTACCCATGGTGTGGAGGCTCCTCTAAAGGCAGTAGTTGTAGCACATCTCTGCATCCATAAGTTATTCCTGTGAATGTTATTTTCAGATAAAGTGAGGATGTTGGTCAGACATCACAAGTAATTGGTCCTTTAAGTTTCAGAGTTAGTCTGCTGTGACCTTAGCAGACAGTGTTGTGGCACAGTTGCACATCCCAGATTTCTTCCCTTTTTTTTGGGGGGGGGGTGTCTTTTCCTTTTTTTAAAGTGATAATTGTCATTTTTATTCCTGGTTATAAAACTAATGCATGGTCATTGCAACAAATGTAGATGGTAGAATATGGTACAGTGAAAATTAAAATTCCCTCATTTCACAATCCAGAAATAATCATGGTTAAAATATGGCATATTTTCAAGTATTTTCTATGTAAATGAAAACTTGGGTTTCTTTTTTTCATTATTTTCCATAAAATGTGTATCACATTTATATCATGAACGGTTGACTACTAGACTCTGAGACCCTGGCTGGGTTCAAATCCTATCTCATTGTTACTTTGCCATGTGAATTTGGGCTAAGTATTTATCCTTTCTAAATATATGCAGAGTATAGTGCCTGGCACAAAATAAGAGATTCACAAATGCAAATTGTCTGCATATACCATAATTTTTTAAGTAATCCCCATTTAAGAAAGTCCCTGTTTTTTTTTTAAAAAAAGCCCCTGTTGAGAGCAAATTAGTTCTTCAAATGTTGTACATCATCTGATTCTTACCTAATTTTTTCCTTAGAACACTAATTATTGGATCCAAATGTTAGATAGATTGTTTAGCCATGAACGGGTGGATATGGGAAGAATAGACAATAAAGAGCAGTAACTTCCAGGGAGGACATCAGACAGATATATCAAAAAGAGAGTCCTTTAGTCACAGAACTGGGGATAACAGGAAACCTTATCTATACAGATAAGTATGGGGGACATGGCGACTGGTATGTCAAACCTTCCCCAGTCATAGTTCATTAGAACCCCTTAAGGGAACTCTTGTTTCACAACCTTATTTCTTAAGATCAGGTCTTCATGACCCTCCCCTTGTAGCTAAGTAATCACAACCACCATAAAGTTTATTGAGGACAATACAAAGGGTAATGTGTGTCTTTGTAGTTTCTTATTCTGATAAACATTCTTCATCATTCTAATAATCTTTTCAATTTTCTTATGTATCCCTCATTCCTAGTTTTTCTTTTATTGCAAAAATATATGCTTTTAGTTTTGAGAAAAATCAACCATAAGATAGGCATAATAAAAGAAGTAAAATCCATTCCCCGCAACAAACTTGCCCATTCACTTGACTGCTTTTCTTCAAAGACACCCACTATGCAATGGTTGCACGTATAGCCTTCCAGATGTTTTTATGCATTTAAACACAAGCTTGTGTTTTGTCTAAAACACAAATTGCTACATTAGATGTGAAGTTTTTGACTTGATTTAAAATGAAATATTCTGGTCACCTTTCCTTGTTAGAATATATAAATCTACTTTAGTTTCATGGTTTCATAGTATTCCATTAGGTTCAACTTAACCAGTTCCCTTCTGACAGAAATTTAGATTCATTCCAGCTTTTTAGTACTTCAGATCATACAGCAACAAACATTGTTGTACAGGCATTTGATGCACTAATATCACTATCCATGGGATAAAATTCCTAGAAGTGATACAAAAATACTGCTAAGCCAGGCTCAGTGGCACACTCCTATAATCACAGCGGCTTGGGAGGCTGAGGCAGGAGAATTATAAAATTAATCAAACTATCCCTTAAAGCTAAATCAGATGCTTAAATTAGCCATCCTCTCTTCATTCCCCATCAAGGGAGGAAAACAAACCTGGTCATAAGTTTTCTATGTTGCAGTATCAGCTGTCAAGCATTTAAAAGCCTTCCATCTCTAAGCTGATGGGCACAAGTAATGCAACTTGAAAGTTAAGGAAATTGGCAGAACTTGGGGGGAAAGAATATTTCCCACAATTTGTACAGTACTTTTTTAGCATGCATTTCCAAAGTGGTTGTCAACTCTTCAGACTATACTAGAAGCACCATACCTCTTCACATCAACCATTGCCAGTTTCATTCAGTGGCCTCCTTCTCCTATGGGAATTATCCAGAAAGTTACTATTTTCTTTTACAACTACTCGCCCAGGGCTCTTCCACTGATGAAAGCAGGCAAAGTGCATGCTGTGTGTCTCCTAGAGAAGATTTCATATTTTATTTACCACCCTTGGCTTTATTTTCACAGTGAATTCCTGGCTTAATTATAATCAGCCAAGAAACCCTCCCTATGTGCTCTCCAGTTATTCCTCATTATTTGCAAGGAGAATCAAGCACAGAGGAAAGAAAAAAAATACTTCAACATTGTCAGCCAAGCCATAAAAATGTGCATTCTAGTTTGTTATAATACCGAGAAACCATAGATGTGCTTCAATTCCTTTCAAACCTGCAGGAAAAAAAAACAATCAAAAAGGTATAACTTTGAAGAATGCTGATTAGGTGTTTAAAAGGGGGGAATGGAAAAATAGGATAGATAACCTCAAAAGGTAGTCACCCTTTAAACAGAAGAGAAGTGTGCTGAGCATAGAAAAAGCAACGTTGGGGCCTGCCTTTAGAAATAAATGACCATGCAGAAAATCACATTTGCAGATTGCATTAGAATTCAAACAAACCAGAGAGGATTAAAACAAATCTTAATTCTTCCTTGGGACCAATATCCAGACCCTCACCCCACTCCAAAGAGAAGGATGATAATAGGTACTCACTAAAGAGAGAAAGACTAAGTTAAACAGATGCTTCCCAAATCTGTCCCCATTCTTTTGGTACAGGGTTCACCACCACAATTTCAACTAGACTAACATAGAAAGAGGTTAGAAAATATGCAATTTGCGATCAGGAGAAAAATATGGGGAAAAAGTAGTTTTACGATAGCATTGTTCATTTCAGTCCGTTTCAAACATTCCCAACACTATGACTGGAAAAGATGCCTGTACGGAGAAAAAAAAATTTTGGAGGTGAAGGAGCAAGGGATGCTTTTAAACTCAGTATTTTAGAGAATTCATGGTCTGTCACACAAAGGAGGGCTATGCAGTTTTAAAGCACAAGTCCCTCTCTTGCCTTTGTCAAATAACTTAGTAAAGCCCAACCAATTTTCAGAATGTTGTCTATGCAGCTCTCTCCAACCACAGGATAACTGGACGGAAAGGCCACTGGGTCTAGTTGCTGCCTTCTAGGACCCAGGTTCCTGTGGTGGCAGCAGCAGCTCTCTCATTCCCATTTTAACTGTTTGGAGGGTTTTTGTTGTTTCATTTTTGTTTTTCTGTGTTGGGTATAGAACCCAGAGCCTCACCCATGCTAGGTATGGGCTCTATCACTTTGCTACTACCCTAGCCCCTTGTTTTGAGTTTTTAGGGTAGAAGAAATTTTGAAAGAACAGTTCATTTTTCCTTGTATTAGTTGTGATTACTTCCACACTTATTGGACTTAAAAAATTTTGTGTGATTCCAAATTTCATCTAATGAATTGTAATGATTATTGGAATTCCTTTTTCAGTGAGCAGCTCTTCATGCAGATGGCAGAGCTCATGGTCTCAGATGGCTGGAAGGATGCAGGTTATGAGTATGTCTGCATTGATGACTGTTGGATGGCTCCCCAAAGAGATTCATTAGGCCGACTTCAGGCAGACCCTCAGCGCTTTCCTGGAGGGATCCGCAGACTAGCTAATTATGTGAGTTTATAAATGAATTTTTTCATTCAGGGGTCTATAAGCACTTAGTCATAGAAGCTTGTTGAGAAACAGTCCTCATGCCATGTAGGAAGTTGAATGGCTGCTGTTATCTGAACACTGAATTGTAAGACTTATCAGGTGGAATTTTCATCCCATCAGCAGATACATGTTTTGCAATAGCTCATGAGGCCCATCTTGGAGAAGTTCTCTTTTTACTGAAACCACTGAATTCTCTCGGAGGAAAAAGGAACTTGATTCTTGTCATATGTATGCATATATTTCCATATAAGCTTTGGGCAGCTATTACAATTGTATTATAAACTAGAATTTTAGAAGACAAAAGGAGAATATTCTGGACATTATTAAAAACAAATAGAGCCAAATGCTAGCTAAAGGTAACAGATTTTTTCAGTAATATTGCAGTAGGGGAAAGAACCTAACTCAAATTCAAATGCAACAGAGACAAGTGAGAATTCATAGCAATAAGCAAATTGAGGATTGAAGGGGTCAGTAGATGGAAAATTACTAAAAGATGTCAAGGGTGAGGGGAAGATTTAGCAGGATTCTTGCTAAAACGGGGACATTAGAAAAGACATAGTTGAGGCTTGTCCTTGGAAATGTACATTTTAGGATTCCATCAGGAATATTAGAGTAACTGACAGCTTTCTCCTCAGTTCTGCTCTGTAGGTAACATGGTTTGAACTTTCTCAAGGATTGGGGGATTTGTTCTTTGCCTTGCAACAAACTCATCTGGAAAACTGGGGGGAGATTATGGAAAAAAATCTCTCCATCTCTGGTGAAGCTTACTTTATCTGTTTCCCCAGGCTGGAGTGGTAGTGGTTTTCTCTGTTTCTTAATTGCCCTTCTATTGTGGTGACTCTTTCTTCTCATTTCAGGTCCACAGCAAAGGACTGAAGCTAGGGATTTATGCGGATGTTGGGAATAAAACTTGTGCAGGCTACCCTGGGAGTTTTGGACACTATGACATTGATGCTCAGACCTTTGCTGAGTGGGGAGTAGATCTGCTAAAATTTGATGGTTGTCACTGTGACAGTATAAAGCATTTGGCAGATGGTACGTTTCATTCAAGGGATTTAGCTATGAGCAAAGGGAAGAACTTTGAGGCCAAGGTAGCTGAGCATCCAAAGAACTAATCTTCAGATTTAAAATATTCAGTCACAATATTATAATTATTCTCAACTCCCACCTTTTCTCTTTCAGTTCATTCACTCATTTGTTGTGGAATCCATGCATGCCTAATCATGGCTAATATTGTGCACTTTTAACTCAAGAGGGTTCTAACAGTTCATTACAGTTTAGTAATTTAATTCTTCATAACATCATTTAGAAAAGAATCCAGGATGTCACATAGTCAGAGAGACAGAAGCATCTTCATTCTTGCCTTTCCTAAATATACACAGCATCTCTGCACTACCTCCTCAGAACAGTAGACTGGGAGATACTATGTACAATTTTAGCACAGAGCAACCACTTTTCCCTGTTGCTTGTGGAAAATATAAATATGGACCTTCCAGAAAGTCTCTTAAAACATACAGCCCAAGATGGAAATTCCCTTTCCCTTATTTGACCCATTGTTTTCTCATACAGGTTATAAGTACATGTCCTTGGCCCTGAACAGGACTGGCAGAAGCATTGTATACTCCTGTGAGTGGCCTCTTTATATGTGGCCCTTTCATAAGGTGAGCTAGTGAGCCCAGAATTCAATTTTCAGAACTTGAGAATGAAGGAGACCAGTTTCCCTTAAAGCCCATCCACTTCTCACCATACTTATACTACTGTAATTATAGTCTAACCTACCACCACCTAGGAAGTTGTCTTGATTCTTCCCTTTATCTCACCATTCATGTCCTGTCCATCAACAATCCTGCCAGTACTATCTCCAAAATATATCTTCAGTCAGCCCACTTCTTTCCCTCCTCTGCTTCCACTCTGGCCTCCCAAGGCACCCTCATTTATCACCCAGACTTCTCTGACAGCCTGTCTACTTCCATCTCTTCCCACCTCCATCAGTTTTCCAAGCAGCACCAACAATATCTTGTTAAAATCATATCTGTATCAGTTCCCTACTTAAATTCCTTGCTTCCCACTGCACTTGGAATAAAATCAAACTCCATTGACCTGGCCCTTACCTGCCTTTCCAACCTCCAAGGAATGATAGCTCTTTCTTACTTCAGTTTTTCTGTCCCTCAAACATTGCTAATGTTTTTATACAACATTTTCTGCTAGGAGACATCTTCTGCCAATATTTTTAAAGGGTAGACTAATATTCAAGTCTCATATCAGATGCCACATACTCAAGTCTTCTCTATTTTAAAATAGTCCTCTGTCCACTATCACATTAACCTGTTTAATTTCCTCCTAAAAGTTTAGTACTATTAACTTATTGTATGTCGCTCCACTAGAATATAAATTCCACAAGGGCAGGGAACTTGTCATACTTTATCACTGTTATTGATAGCATATGGTAGGTATTGAGTAGTTATGAAATGAATTCCTATTATTTTCTTAAAAAGCCCTGCAAGTCTCACCTATTCCTCATTTTACACCTCAAACCTTCCACCTATCTACAGACTTTTGTTAATTCCATTAACAAATTATATACTTAGGACTCAAATTTTATGTTCATGGAATACTATGTCATTTGCAGCTTATTTTTACTTAAGATCATTTAATTCTGATTATAAAAGCAATACATGTTAATTTTACTAAAGTTTGGAAATTGAAATCTTCCATAATGCCAATACCTAGATACCATTTGGTAAATTTTTAGCATAAACAGTATTCAAGTCATTTTAATCCCTTATTAAAGTAGTACTGCCTACTTCTGGAGCACATTTCTTATAATCTTGACACTTCTTCATGGAGACCTTCAATCTGTAAACTAAAGGTTTGAAGAGCCTCATTTAAATTGGGCTCTTTTCATCTCACAACTATGATAGAAAGTGAACATAACTGTTTTACCTGTTTTCACAGCCTAATTACACGAAAATCCGACAGTACTGCAATCACTGGAGAAATTTTGCTGATGTTTATGATTCTTGGGAAAGTGTGAAGAGTATCTTGGACTGGACATCTTCTAACCAAGAGAAAATTGTTAAAGTTGCTGGACCAGGGGGTTGGAATGACCCAGATATGGTAAGGACTTGAGTCCACCTTGTTCAAGACCAATAGTAGGATTGTTTCCTGTTTGACATCCAAGGAGAATGGAGGTAAAGTTCCTGGGAGGAGGCTTTCTGCATTAAGAGAAGGGTGCTGTAGAAAGTAGCTTTTCTGTGGTTCAAGGCAATTGTACAAATGTTTGACTTTCTCTCATTTTTGTCCCAGTTAGTGATTGGCAACTTTGGCCTCAGCTGGGATCAGCAAATAACTCAGATGGCCCTCTGGGCTATCATGGCAGCTCCTTTACTCATGTCTAATGACCTCCGACACATAAGCCCTCAAGCAAAAACTCTACTTCAGGATAAAGATGTGATTGCCATCAACCAAGACCCCTTGGGCAAGCAGGGGTACCGCCTTAGAAAGGTAAATAATGTTCTGTGGGAGAAAAAAGTTCAGGAACTTGTTCTCCTGATAAGCTGATGTTTTAGGTATTTTCAGGTGGCTTTTTATACCCAAGGATTATTTCGTTGTTGGCCCAAATCTGTCACATGAGGAAATGACTGATCTTTTTTGAGAACACTGGTTTTTCCTTGATCTTTATGCCATAAGCAGTAATAATAAGGCTTTTTGCTAGAAACATTACTTATTTCCAAAGTAGTCCTGTTATACTACAGGATTATTTTCCTACATGTGCTTTTTTCCCCCCTGTACTGGGGTTGGAATCAAGGGGGGTGCTCTACCAGTAAGCACAACACTGCCATCAGCATGTGCTTGATAGCTCTGACATTATGACTGAATGCCAAACTAAAAAAGCAGCTAGTTATCTAGCAATCACTATTCTTTTCTTTTCAGGAAAACAACATTGAAGTCTGGGAACGACCACTCTCAAACTTAGCCTGGGCTGTAGCTATGAGAAACCTGCAGGAAATTGGTGGACCTCGTTCTTATACCATCTCAATTGCTTCCCTGGGTCAAGGAGTGGCCTGTAATCCTAGTTGCTTTATCACACAGCTCCTTCCTGTGAAAATGCAGCTTGGGTTCTATGAATGGACTTCAAGCATAAAAACTCGAATAAATCCCACAGGCACTGTTTTGCTTCGGCTAGAAGAAAAAAGACTCACCAAAAAGCTTCAATATACTTAAGTTGTATACTCTTATCCAAAGTGACTAGCCCACTTTTCTACGTTTTCCTCCATTTCCACTTTTATTTCCTTGAATAAAATTTCTCAAAGTTGGAAGATAAAAAGAGCTACTTAAAAGTTAAAGAGAACTGTTTGGAGAAGGGTTTTTGAAACTAATGCACTAAGATATAACAATTCTAATTTATTGAGTACTTCTATGCTAGATTCTAATAGATTCTTAAGGTGCTGATTCATTTTAACCCTCACAGTCCTGAAGTAGGCATCACTGTGTACTACAGAACCTGGACTTAAACCCCAGCTGTTAATCACTGCACTGCTGCCTAACAAGATACTTGGATGGTTTTACTTATAATTTTAGTGCAAAGGGAAAGTGAAATCAGCCGTATCAGGACAAGATGACCAGGTAAACTGGTAAATTCCTGATGGTGTCTGTAACCTACACCTAATACAGATGGCTTGCTTTCACCAAAAATAACTTCATTATGACCCCTTAAAATGAAAAGACCCTGTGAGGAGGTAGTGATCTTCAAACCTGGAGTATTCAGACATGGTTAATTTCAAGGTAATATCTAGTCGCTCTTAATCCTCTACTTTTCTCACAACTGGCTTGCCTGAGAACAAATGTGTAGACACAGCTGTTCCTTTTTACCACCTCCCTTTTATTATAAGCATTCTCCAAAATGAGCAAAAATACATAAGTATAAACCTCACCCATCGTGAATATGCATACAACAGTACCAAAAGGCCCACCCAAAACAAAAAAAAATGTATGCTGGATTAATTGTGGACTAATATTCAGTTGATAATAAAGCTGGAAAAAAGTTGTTAAACACACTCATCAATAGATGTGCAATCTATCCAATGATCTTTCCCTCGACCGATTGTGTGCTATATTTGTTTCACCATATAGTTCTGCTGAAATACAAAGAGCTAATCTTTAATGGGGGGTGTCCTTTAGACATAAGTATACATTAGAAAAAAAAAAAAGAAAAACAAGAAGTATACATTATACAATATATAATATACTGTGTCTAGATAACAGGGCCAATTTTTTTGCAGTGCTGGGGATTAAACCCAGAGCCTCACATGTGCTGGGCAAACAGCACTCTACCACTGAGCCATATATCCAACACCCACCCCCCAAATCCTTATGAAATGCCTGAAGCACCAGAGAGGTATGAGATTTTTTTTTTTATCTCAGTAAACGTTCTTTACCTGGATAAAATGAGAACCAATAACATTTGCTTAACAGCAAATGGGAGCCCACAAAGGCTCAGGAGATTAAAGTGCCAAATTAGATAATCACACACATTTGATATGAGCTCAACCAGTCAGTCAAAATGTAGTACTCCAATCCATAAGTACAAATTTCTCAAAACACCAAAGGCAACCAAATTAAGTGAAGATAACCCAACATTTTATTATCTTCATAACAAAACAATGAAGCTTAGAACTGGATCACTTGGCCCTGTAACAAAACAGAAAAAAAATGTTGAGTTTTGTATTTTGGCAAAGAATCAGCACTCCATCAATAACATCTTTCTAAAGATAGAATCATGCTATCTGTGTTGAAGCAAATTTCCTCATTCTTCCTTTCCTACTTAGAGCAAAGCCAACACCAAAAACCTTACACTGATATCAAACTTTCTAAGCATCAAGTCGATGCTTAGTAAGTTTTAGATTTCAGACACTGGGTTTAAGGATGCTCAATCAGTAGTAGTCTATGCAAATATTCCCAAATCTAAAAAACTTCTGGACCTAAGCATTTCAGAAAAGGGATACATAAGCTATGCCATCAGGTATGGATTGAGTTATTTTTTGAGGTCTGTCCCTGAGCTGTATGCCACAATAAAATTAGAAATGGTCACATCTATAAACATAATAAGGCTATAAATAAGACTATACCTTTCTCTTCTTATCTCCTCCCAGTTCAAAATGCTTGCATCTCTTAATAGCCAGCATTCTCTTAGATCTGCAGTTAGGCTCAACACACTCAAGCCTCAGCACAATCTTCTTTGTAGTTTTAGCCTGGGAAAAAAGTTAAATCCTTTGTAAATCATTTTAAATCACTTTCTGACTAGGTATGGTGGCACACGCCTGTAATCACAACAACTTGGGAGGCTGAGGCTGCAGGATTTCAAGTTCCAGACTAGCCTCAGCAACTTATCAAGACCCTGTCTCAAACTTTTAAAAAGGGTTAGAGATTTGTTAAGGATGCTTAGTGTATAAAGCATCCCTGGGTTCAATCCCTTGTGCAAAAAAAAAGGGGGTGGGAATTTTTAAAAATCCCTTTTCAAAATCTTATGTTGGGTTCAACACTACTTAAAAGTTTTGTAAATGATAGTTGCCATTTGTCTTTAGCTGTAAGGAGAAAGTAATATCTAAAAATCTAGAAAAATGGCAGGTTATCCAACTGTCATCAAGTTCTTCTAATATCCAGTAACATCAAATACCCTAGAGAGCTTATTAGACTCTCATTATGCCACCTTGAACTTCTGGTCTCTCAGCAGATTGCTGCATAGTTCCTATAATATTCACATAATCAAAAAGGAGTGAACCAAGAAGTTCTTGCAACTATGTAATAACTTTTCCAGAATTCATGTACATTTGATTGGATTATCTAACTCAAGTTACACTCCCCACTAATACAACTTTTAAGCCTTCCCCTTCAAAATTCTGCTGCTAGTCTGCAGTTCTCAAAAGATTAAGATGTAGGCAGAACCGCTTCATCTTTTAGACATGTTACATAAAAGTGAAAAACACTCAAGTGTTCTTTTTACCACCCTGAGGTCGCAGCACTTATTGAACTCAAATGAAGTCACTCCTTAATATTTTCTGGAACCAGGCTGGATGAAGATAAAGGTGCTAAGAGATGCAGTGCTGGAGGGAATGCTATGTTCCAGGCACTGTGCTCATTACTTTAAGTAGCCAAATCCCATAGAGGAAAAACAAACTCAGTCAGAGAACAACAAATATATTATTAAGGCCAATGGAAAGCCTAAATGACTATTTGATGGCTTCATGAAAGAGGTAGCAGATGGAGAAGCCAAATGACTATTTGTTTTGGCAGTGCGGGGGGAACTGATGAATACTGGGCTTCACCAGCTAAGCAAAAGCTCTTCCACTGAGCTAAAACCCCAGCCCCAAATAACAATTCTTACTGCAATCAAGGGCTGAGAAATCAGACCTGATAATGGGAGCAGGGAAAAGGAAAGGACTTACTGATGTACTAACACTTCAGGTCTTAGGAAACAGGACATAATCCTTGATTTTTGCCTCTTCAGAAAGAGAAGGACGAAAAATGTAAACAGTGCAGTACTATAGACCAAGACATCCCGGTTTCACTCCCTAGTAGATGTCACTGCAGGCACCT
Organism: Glaucomys volans; assembly: GCA_020662805.1. NCBI lineage: Eukaryota > Metazoa > Chordata > Mammalia > Rodentia > Sciuridae > Glaucomys > Glaucomys volans. Next base: position 63,277 of record JAJEJO010047630.1, read on the forward strand.
GCAATAACTTTGTTAAGATTAAGGCTACAGCCGTGTGTGTAGAGATAACAAATGCAAGATCCTTACCCTAATAAGAACCATGTCAATTCATAATCACCACTAACCTTTTTCCTGAAAATTGGCTTAGTCTGCCCACCATAGCCACTCTGTTTCCTGTCATATCGCCGCTTTCCTAGGAAAAAGAAAAGTTATTTGGAATGGTACATGAAACCACAACCATCACATGGAAAAGTCTTGGGTTTTTATCTTGAGTTTCCCAGATTAGTGCCTATGTGAGGGCGGGGTGGCGGAAAGGACACGATACTGGGCTCTTAACCTTAACACACGGCCTCGCAAATGCCACATCAACACCAAATTAGGCATAAACCATCTTACCCTGTGCATACAGAGAATCCTTGCCCTTCTTGTACTGTGTCACTTTATGGGGCTGGTGTTTGCCACACTTCTTACAGAAAGTCCGGCGGGTCTTAGGAACGTTCACCTAGTAAACATACCATTCAAAAGGGAATATTATCAGTCTACAATGGCCCAATAGCCTGACTCAGCTGAGAAATCCCACGCCAATTCAAGTCTAAATCCTTGCTAACAAGCAACGATCCTGTGGCTGCAAAATGTGGTCTAGTCTCGTGTGCTTCATGCAAAACAGCCTCCACTGGGCCCCAAAGAGGGAAGAAAGCTTTTTAACCTCACCCACGGCTAAGTCTACCTCTTTGACCCCATCACTTCAATTTCAGGTCCCAGAGCCTCGTCTCTTCAGAATCGATCCCAACAATATTGGGTATATCGGGGTCACACAGAGGCCTGGACCCACCGCAGGGTAGTACCGACTACGCGTTGGTAAGGATTAAGCTGGATGTTACCGGATTCAAACCGAATATCCTACCATGTTTGCGGGAGCGTTATCGGCAAGGAAAGAAAGAGGTAGGGCCGGAAACGGAAGTATATAGACGATTCCGGCTCGCACTTCCTCATGGGAGTCGGAGAGAGCGACCAAAGAGTCTAAGGTTCACTGTGCAGCGACCTCTGGCGGTTGAGAGGACTCGATTCCTAGCTGAGGGCGGGAGCTTCAAGAAGGGCTTTACCTAAAGGCTGGTCCAGGCTCCTGCACTTCCTCCTGTCCCCCGGCTTTGCAAATTTTTATTTGGGGCGGGTGTTGCTACGTAGTATCCTTAAGTGAAGGGAGCAGTCCTCTTTCCAGACTCTCTGGCCTCCCTGTCCCTGAAGGAAGCCAAGACTAGGGTAAAATGGAGGGGCCCTCCATCTCTTCATTTCATTCCTGTTTCACCTCAAGTATGCTGAACATGTTTCGCAGTGAACTGCTGGTTCAAAGAAGGAATTGGAAGGAGCCAATTTATCACGTCGTCAGTAGGTCTATTCAACAAATGTTTATTGAATGCCTATTCTGTGTCAGGCACTGTTGTAAGGGAGCGACACAGTAATCTAATACACTCAAAATATAAAATTATGGATTGAGTTCTTTAAAGAAAAGGAATAATGATCCCGATTAAAGCAACACCTTTTAGCTGAGGGAGTAAGTTGACTGCTGCAGGTTATGACAAGTGACAGTGAAATTGTTCAGCTTCTGTAATAGCAGTAATCAGACCAAGAATGTATCCAGCAGTTCTCTTCCCAGTGTAGTTGGCAGCAGGTGTGTACTAGATTTCAAGACAGTTCAGCAGAGAAAGGCTGAACTGCAGCAGAGAAGTGCTGAGCTTCAAAATGGATTTTCTCCATACAAGTTTCACAGTAATTCTAGAATGTAGATGATACTATTATTCCCATTTTACAGATTGATAAACTGAGGCCATGTAATGTGATTTACCCAATGTCAATGGTATTTAGTGAATCCAGGATACAAACCTGAGTAGTCTAACTCCAAAGCCTGGGTTCTTTTACACTTATGCAATATTGCTATTGTGGCCTGCTAAGTATAATACTGCTAAATATAATTATGTAGCATGTATTAGGTATTCTCCTAACCACCTTGCGTACAACCTCTTTTAATCTTAGCAACAACCACAGGAGGCAAGTACCATTATTAGTATTTAGCAAGTAAAGAAACTGAGGCATAAGAAACATTAAATTCACTTACCTGAAGTCACACAGGTGGTTATTTTTTAAGCCAGAATGTGATCTTAGTTTATCTAACACCATAGCCTTATACTTAACCACTATATCACACAGGTGAACAGAGATGTCAGCAGAGTAGAGAATAGTAAGGACAGAGAATTTGGCTGGGATGCAGGAGGAGGTAGCAGTGGATTAGGGTCTAAGGAAGTATGAGAGCCTAAAGTATCCTGTTTGCACATGCTCCAGGAACACCAATAAGTCCTGAGCTGACTCTCTGGTCACTCCCTTTTTTATGGTCTCTGGAACTAAGTTAATAAAAATATTACCATTCCCTGCTACATTTCTTAAAAGTTTCTTTGCTAAACTGCCAGCTTAAAATCTCACAGTGTCTTCTCCTCTCTTCACTAAAGCAACAACACTGATCTTTAGGGAATTTCTAAAGGTTTGTATGTCAATTACATTGAAATATGATGACAGTGAACACAGGCCCTCTTCTGCTAATCAACCTTTGTTCTATCATTCCCCATGTGGCATGACTTAAGTTTTTTGTTTTTATTTTTAAACTATTTCATTCAAAAATTAATATATATTCAAGGTATCCAATGTGATCATTTGATATTCATATACATTGTATAATGATTACACATAGTCAAATTAACACTCCAATCATCACCCATAGTTGCCATTTTGTGCATGTGTGGGAATGAGGACCCTTAAATCTGTTCTCTTATCAAATTTCAAGTAAACATTACAGTATTAACTATCATTACCATGCTTAACATTGGAGCCCCAGAACTTTTTCATCTTATTCATTTGTATACCAATCCTGATCTCTGTTTTGTACATGCTCCTGCTCATTAATTTTCCCATAAAATGAGGCACTCAGAATTTAACACAAGTATAGGTGTGGTCAGGTCTTGCAGAGTAGGTGGCATGTTCACTTTCCTCTTTCTAAATATTTTAATTCTACAAGAAAATCTAATGTCACCTTGGGTTTTTGGGCAACCGTGTAACTGACGTGACATTTCTCTTGATTACTATCTGCAAAAACCCTGAACCATTCTTACAATGTTACTGCTACCCAATTTTACTTGGAGTCATTTTCTTGGGGCGGGAGGGTGGTAACTGGGGATTGAAACCATGGGCACTTTACCACTGAGCTGTATCCACAGTCCTATTCATTCATTCATTCATTCATTCATTCATTTATTCATTCATTTATTCATTTCTTTTTCTTTTTCTTTTTCTTTTTTTTTTTTTGGCAGTGCTGGGGATTGAACCCAGGAGCTGGGGATTGAACCCAGGTCATTTATTTATTTTAATTTTGAGACATGGTCTTGCTAAGGCTGGCCTCCAACTTGCAATCCTCCTGCCTCCTTCTCGTGAATTGCTGGTATTACAGGTATGCACTACTGTGCCCAGTTTACCTGAAGTCATTTGAATTTCAAAGTTGAGGCTAAGTTATGGGACATCACCCTTAGGTCTGGTAAAGTACACTTTGTTGAATTTGACTTCTCACACCAGGTGGTCATCCAGGGTAGTTCATACAAGCTTCCACTACTCACAGATTAGCTAGGCTACTTTCTGTGTCTTGCTTCAGGATAGCACCAAGAACTGAACCTTAATATTATATTGAGAATTTGAGGTAACACTTAGCCATTCATTTACACTATTCGAGTACAGTATTTTGATATGGACAGGTGTGCTAGGGGAGCAGTTATGGGCAGAGGGTGAAGAGCCTAGGTTCACTTTGTCCTTTCCCTTGTCCTCCTGTCTGTCTGGATTTCCATTTTTTTGCCTATCAACTCCCGTCCCCATCCCAAGATGAACTTGGGCAACAGATGGGGCATGTGATAACAAGCAGCATCTGACTGAAGAAAAAATGAGGCAAGGTAAATACCTGTGGCCAACACTCAGGCAATGAAGGGAGCAGCTATTGCAGGTAACTAATGAAAAAATATAATTTGTCAATAAATTAGGGAGATCTGCACAACACTCTCTGCCCATCTGTCTTGTACAGATTTGAAGATTAATCACCTTACCATCCTATAAAAGTTTATCTTTTTAAAATACTGTTGCCTTAAAAATTCTGATGAACTTATGGGAATTATGATCTCTTTCTACATTAGGGTACAGCACTACAGGACAAGGAAATATGGGAGTGCCACATAAGTCAAGGTGGGCAAACAGATCAGTTACAAGCAGTTCTGCTACCACTAGGGTCTGCAGGCAACACTGTTGGCATTTCCTTGGAGAATCCTTAGGGAGCAGATTGTAGGTAGAAACAGGCTAGGAGGCTCCTGAGGAAACATTCAGGCTTCAAGTAACACACTTAGTCTAGTTTACTAAAGGTGCAATTTGTTAATCCCTGAGCTGAATCTTAAATGGAGAAAATCAACATTAATGGAAAATGGGGAATGGCACAAGTCTTTGTGTGGACTTACATCCTATCATTTTTATCTGTAGAAAAAACTGCTTTCTTAGAAAATGACTCAGCAGGGGAAGTCTTGTCTGTACCTTTGTCAGGCTGTGTACTTTTGGGTCCCTGGCTGAGCACTCTCCTTCCTTGACTATCAACTTTAATTTTGTGACCCTAAGTGTCTTCTGCCTCAAAGGATGGTAGACTCTAAAGACACTTCTCTTGGGCAGTCCCTTTGTTCCATCTCCACCAGTTTGGGCATCTCTCTTTGTTTCCTGTAAGCCTTCTTTCTTTGTGCTGACCATCCCTACAATCCTTTACCTCAAGGATGGCAGCTTGATGATCTGTATACTCATCCCAGCTCCTTGTAGAGTCTCAGTGGCCCTAATAATGTTTAGAAATGTTCTTTCAAAGCTGAACTCAAGATAGTAGTGTCAGAGGTCTCAATCAAATGAGGGGCGGGGACAACTGTGGGGGTGGAATAAGGACAGCAGCAGGGAACCAGATACCATGCTGCTGAGAAGAAAAAAAAAAGACATTGGTTTAAGTCAGGAAACAAAAAAAGGGAACTGAGTGGCTGTGAAAGGGTGGGGTTTGCTCAGACTGTCCTTCCTCTCTGGACTGTAAGAATATGTCTCCAGAGTCAGTGTCTTCGGAGATCGAGTGCCACCTCCCAAGTCCTGGCATCTCAATGCATCTGGGAAGCTACCTCCATTAAGTCAGGACCAAGGTGGGTCTGGGGCATGGCAGGGGCTGGACAGAAGCAGTACCAAGTACCTCTCTTGGGACCCCTTAAGACCAGACAGAAAGCATGGCTGATGCCATATATCTGCTAGTAGAGGAGGTTGGCGGAGGGTGGGAGTGTCATCAGCACAAGGCCCTAGCAGGCCATTCCAGTGATGAGAAGTGCTGTAAGGGTTCTTTCTGGAGAGGGATGCGGGGGGAGGGGGGGGACAGGAAGAGAAAAAAGTTATCTGAGATGACCATCTGAACAGGTAGCAAACGTTGGAAGGGGACACCTCTGCAAAACTTGGTGGAAAAGAAATATTGCAGTTGGCATTAGGGTTAAAAAAGTAAAAGCTTGGTCAAATATCACTTGAAGACCCAAAATGTTTACTGGGTCAATGAGGCCCTTAGATGAAGAAATTCTAAGAGGTACTTTATCTGGAAAATGGTAAATGTTCACATGCACAATAGGCAGTGCAAGCTGGGGAAAGGCCCTGGCTAGACTACGGTGCTAGGCTGTAAGCCTTAGTCTGCATCAGGCCAAATATAGCCAGGATCAGACCTGGCTTGTTGGAAGGATTATGTGGATGCCATGGGAACCTCATGGTAATAGCGGATAAGAGACTGAGCCATAAGAAAGCAGCCTCCACCTCAGCCCAGACAGTGTGGCCAACCCCGAAGGTCATGGTGAAGATTTCTCTTCTTACCATTGCCTACCATGTGCACGGCTTGCTTTTCTCTGGTCTTCATTATTTATCCTTTAATTTCCTCTCCATTTCTCCTCTCCCTCTTCTTCCTTCTCTTCATTTCTGTACCTATATCCCCTCTTCTTTACACCCTCCTTTATCTTACTCATTACCATATCCCCTGATTCAGAGTCAGCACTTAATCGTTGAATTGAATTGAATATTTCTTGCCCATTTCTCCTCTGGTTATTTACCATTTTCTTTCTCTCCCTCTCTATTTGCCTAGTACCCTCCCCACAGGCTTATTGGAATCAGTTTATGTGTAAATAAATATAAAGGCATTAAAATGGGGCCTGACAATAATATAAGTACTGTATCTCAGCATTTGCTATTATTTTTATTCTGCTTAAGGCCTGCCAATGTCTTCAAAAGCCCTATATAGAGCAAATGGCTTAGCATTTAGAATAAAAGGAATTGCTGACCCTGATCAAGACATTCTTGGAGGGGTTGTCAGACCTCCAAATGGAATCATAATTTCCTGGCTACCCCATTCTCAAAGCTAAAAATCTCTATTCCATGTGTGCATTTCCAGAGACAGGACAGCAGCAAAGTCCAGAGACTGGGAAAGGGGAGTTTATACAGCTCAGGGACTGTCCTCTTTACTGTTAGTTGTGTATTAGTTCTGCTCCTTTCCTCATTTTGCATGCCAAGCCTCTCAAGCAAGAGTGCTACAGCCTCTCTGGAGCCTCAGTTACTTGATAAAACAGTGTCACCCTCAAAATAAGCCACAAAATACAGATACTTGTGGAAACCTAAAGCATTACACCTAAAAATATCTCTTAGGTTTTGCCCTATCTACTCTATTCTGGCGCCTTTTATATTCATGCTAAACTATTGTTTGTGTTAAAGTCAAAAATCCTGTTGCATATGGCTATTGGTGTTTTTGTTTAGAATCCTTTGTAAATTTCTTATGGTAAAAACTAGTGTAACTTTCCATTCACTTCTAGGGTATTGGTGCAGTTTTAAATTATCACTATGATTTATTATTTCCATTTGAGCAAATTTCCTATAGAGTTTCCTTTCAGTGGACTAGACCCATACCAGGAAGTCACTTAGGTATAAGAGGAAGATATGGCTTTTGAAAAACAGTTAGGGTGTTCTCCAAAGAATCCTCAGACACCTGCTACTTTTCCCTCAGTAATGTTGAGATCTGATTGCTAACTCTTGAGAATACGTGAGAGCTTGGATTTTCCGTGAGGCAGTACACAATAAGAAGATAGAGAAGAGACTTTGACCTATTTCACTCCAAAGCTGCTTGGTTATGCATGAAGCCATCAAGGGGGAGGGGAAGGTAGAACTCCTCTGAGGACCCTGAAACAATTGGGCCACGTGTGACTTTCAGTTTCTATGGAGATTCATGTGCAGTGACTGTGGGGGATTTGAGAGCATTACAAACCTAGAATCTTTAATCCCAGACTTTCCTCCCCACTTTTTGAAAGCCCTCACCAGAAGCTCATCTCACTATCCTGCCTCCCTGAAATGAAAATAATCTAGAGTCTATTAATTTACTCCTAGAAGAAGGAAATTCTAGAGTCAAGAGAAGTTAAATTGTAGACAAGTTTGAGGTTGGAACATACTGGAATTCAAGATCACTATCTCAATGAAAAACAACATGTTAGTCTGCTATAAAATCAAAATTTTAAAAATGAATGCAAATGGAGCAGAAAAGAGATAAGGATGTGGAGAAAGGGACTCTCAAAAACTATTTGGACCAGAAATTGGTAAAATGTTTCTGGAGATTATTTTAGCAATATGTATCAAAATGCAAAATGCACAAGTTTTTTTGACTAAATGAAGATGTTTATATAAAGATCCTAATAACATGAGGAAACAACCAGGAACAATGTTAAACAAGAACCTTAGATCTTATTTTGAAAAAGGTAGGTTGGATAGATGAATAGATAGATATTTTTTTTAAAAACCATGCAAACCATAAATAGTATGTGCAATAATCTCAGATATGACAAGAAAATACACAGAAAAAATAGAAATATGCCAAGAGATTAGTGGATGTGGATTTTTCCTTGTTAATACCCCTGTGCTTGAAACATTACCTATAATGAAAATGTGTTATTTGATATGGAAGGACAAATAAATAAAATGTTTAAACCAGCTGGGTATGGTGGTTTTCACCATAATCCCAGCGAGTTGGAAGGCTGAAGCAGGAAGATCGAAAGTTTGAGTGAGGCCAGCCTGGACAACATAGCAAGACCTGTCTCAAAAAACAAATAAACAAAAAGGGCTAGGGATGTAACTCAGTGGTAGAGTGCCCCAGCTCTATACCCAGCAACACACACACACACACACACACACACGTTTAAACTAAAGAAAACAAAAATTAAATTGAAAACAAAAGGCCAAAGAGGCACACAAGATGGACACCCTAGCAGTGACCATTAGAACAGAGGGATGATATTGAAAGTATTTCACCAATCTGACACTGACTGTAAACTTGCAGATTGAGTGTCTGTCTCTTCTTCCAGCATCACTTGCCCAGAAGCTATTGTTTCTAGTGCAGGGCAAAAGAGATGATGAATCACTGAGATCTAGAAATTTCCAAAACAACAGAAGAAAAATGTAAAATGTCAACAACATAAAATGGTATGGAAAGAATCAGAACCCCAGACCTGTTGGAAATGACTACTGCAGATCAGAATTTTCCTGGTTAGCATGCAGCCCCCAAATCTAATTTTGTTTGGAAGATTTCCCCACAAATTTGGTTAATCGTAGCACTGACAATGAAGCTTATTATAAAATAATTAGGCTTCACTGGAATCAGAACAGAGCTTCTTGGGAATGTAACAAGGTTAATTAGGTTGTTTTGTCCCTATGATTGTAATATTTTAAAGACTTTTCTTCTGGTTCCAAGGCCAAGGAATTTTCAATCAGAACCTGAGGGATGCTTCTTGGGACTGAAAAGAGATATTTGGTAGAACAAATTTAGTCCATCTGTTATATTCTCCCTCTGGAGACAAATGATGATTTTACCAGATTTTATAGTGAAGCATCAGGAAGATAAAAGAAAGAGGGAACAAGGAATAACATGAAATGTATACTCCAATATATACAATGGAACCCGGGCTTGCCACTTTGTCTAAAGTAACTGAGAATTCATTCTGAAAGCAAAAACTATGATTACATGTACTACAATGTTCATGGAAGCATTGTTTTATAATAGGAAACAAACAATGTAATGTCAAGCAACAGAAGAATAGGAAACAATTGGACTTTATTCACCAGAAATACTTTACGTGCATAAAAATTACTTTAAATGAGCTGGGTGCAGTGACTCAGGAGGCTAAGACAGGAAGATCACAAGTTCGAGGCCAGCCTCAGCAACTTAGTGAGACCCTGTCTTATAAGAAAAAAATAAAATGGTTAGGGTTGTAGCTTAGTGGCGGAGTACCCTGGGTTCAATCGCCAGCAGCCCCCCCAAAAGAATTAAAATGTGTGAATTAGAACTACCATGATAAATAAATCATAAAACTTTATATTAAGAAAAAAAGACAAGTGGCTGGAGAATACAAACGATTTATGTATGAAATTTAAAATACAGAAACTAATGCTAAATATCTTTTGTGGATACTTACACATGTAGTAATATAAAAATATGCCTAGGTATGACAAGCATAAATTCAATATACTGCAAACTTCTGTGAAGTGGAGGACTAAGACTGTACAGTACACAAGGAGATTTGGGCTCTAACAATAGGATTTCATTTCTAAAAAAATGACTGATGCACTTATGGCTCAATATTAGGATTCTATAGAACTAAGCGGTGAGTTCATGAGTATAATGTTATTCTTTGTACTTCCTATTTTAAATATTTCATAATATACAAGAAAATATATTCAATTAAAGTTTTATATTTACAGTAAGTGATAAAAACCCTAGGGATAGAGAAAAGTGGGCGTCCAACCTATAATTGTGCTTTCATTCCATTAAACATAAAATACCCCTTCCCCCAAAAAACCAACAGCAAATGACTAGAAATCCACTAGTGAGAAAGAATCTCATTGAGGGGGATTTAAGGAAGGAAAATCAAAAAAATAAAACCAAACCAAAAAACAACAGCAACGACAAAAATCCTGGTGAAACTGAGAAGAGCTCTCCTGTGAGAAGGAGGACAACCAACAGTTAACAGGAACAGATTACTGATACCAGTAAAGCAGAGGAAAGTAACCCAGGGTCCAGGATTCTCTCTTATTCCCTGTATTCACCATCATTTCCTTTCTTGGTGAACATTCATAGAAGATACAGAGGAGTCTTTGATGACAGCCAGGGGAATGACAGGGTGCTTAAGTGGATGGCATCATACTTCATTGAAGGCAAAAAGAAAGCCCAGGAGGTAATGAAGTACCAAAGAAACAGTAAGGACTGATTGCATGATATAGCAAGGACTATAGATGGGTGAGTTTGGACAAGTTATGTAATCTCTCTGAGTCTCAGATTTCTCATCTGTTGGGCTATGGATATAGCTCAATTGGTAGAGGACTTGTAGCACAAGACCATGAGTTCAATCCCCAGCACCACCACCCCAAAAAAAAAAAAAACAGGATTTCTCATCTGTTTGTTGTGAAGAATTAATGAAATGACACATGTAAAATGTCTGATAGGGGCCAGGGAGGGGCAGGTGCAGACTTGTACTTCCCTACTGTGTGCAAGACCCTGGACTCAATCTCCAGAACTGCAAAAAATATAAAAAAATAAAATAAAATAAAATGCCTGGTAGGTGGATGGCACTCAGAGAAATAGGAGTTCCCTTCAATCCCTCTACAGAGAGAAAGGGAATGACCAGCATCTTTCTGGCCAATTAAGTAGTATTTTAAAGGAGAAATAAAGAGAAAACACTGCTTCTTGGAAATTCTAGTTAAGTAGTTATTTGAAGTACTCTTGACTGGATATTTCTTTGTTTTTGTTTTTGTTGTTTTTTTTTTTTTTGTACTGGGGATTGAACTCAGGGGCACTTGATCACTGAGCCACATCCCCAGCCCTTTTTTGTGTTTTATTTAGAGACAGGGTCTCACTGAGTTGCTTAGAGCCTTGCTAAGTTGCTGAAGCTGGCTTTGAACTCACAATCCTCCTGTCTCAGCCTCCCAAGTGCTGGGATTACAGTTGTGTGCTACCATGCCCAGCTTGACTGGATATTTCTAACTAGCCTCTCATGGACTTTCCCAGTCATAATCAGGCTGTGTAGTTTTTGTAATTTTGCTCTAGTGTTGTCCTTGATAGAGTTTTCTCTTATAAGCAAGATAATAGCCAATGATGGTTTATTTTATTGATTTTGTAAATGCTGTTTATATTAATTCCTTGGCATAGTGCAGTTTGTATGATGGCTGAACTCACATTAATAAGCTTCCTCTTTCTGAATTCTGCGGCAAAAGATGGCTCTGTGAAAATCATTGCATTTGTAGTTTAGTACAAAGAATATTGTGGGGTGTCGTAGAGCATGCCTGTAATCCCAGCAACTTGGGGGGCTGAAGCAGGATAATCTCGAGTTCAAAGCCAGCTTCAGCAATTTAGCAAGGCCCTACACAGCTCAGTGAGACCCTTATTATTTTTTTTCTAAATAAAATACAAAAAAGGGCTGGGGATGTGGTTCAGTGGTTAAGTGACCCTGGGTTCAATTCCTGGTACGAAACAAAACAAAACAAAACAAACAAACAAAACGTTACAACACTTATACTGATACTCTATGTTTTAAATAATTTTGTCGTTCCATTATTTCTCCTCTTTCTCTTCTTTTTTCTCTATGTGAAAAACCACATAAGCGCATGTGTGTGTATTTGTGTGTGTGTGTGTGAGAGACATTATTTCACCTTCATTTCCACCACACCTCACACCCCACACAGTAGGTAAGTCCTACTGTGCATAATTTGTGGTTGAATTGACTCTGTACACTGCTCATTATTGTTAGAGGAAAAAAAACTGGGACCTTCCACAATGAATACCCATAGCAGCTCTGCCTTCTCATGCAGAACCAACCTTCCAAAAGACATAAAAGATGGATGTCTATAATTTTACATTATTAACTGATGGACTGGTGGTGCCTACAGAAGATCTACCACACTTTGAGGCCACATGAGTCTGGACGAAATCACAAGGGATAGGAGAAAAGTAGCCAAAGAAGGGGATACCCAACCATGGAAACCCCAGTAATACTCAAGCTCAGTGATCTAGAGGTTGAGGCCATTTCACTTCTTGCTCAGAGGGATGATAGCTAGTGAAAAGCTTACTTACTTCCTCATACTTAGACCAGCGCTAAACCCTATCCCAACATAGACATTTGAGACGGAAGGCTTCTTCTTGTACAAAGTGGATTTATTCTAAAAAAGAAAAAGATAAAAGGTAGCATCCAGAAGGACCTGTCTTAGACGAAATAAGAGCAGAAGCTAAGACTAAAGCAGATGCTGGGTCTCAACAGGGAATGTATCCACTAAGATCCTGCAAAAAAACTAAGGGTAAAATGTTTGGTATGCTTTACTCAGTTAAAAGAAGCACAACTGTGGTTTGTTGGAATGATTTTGATGTATGCTACTCACATTCTTTTTTTTTTTCTACTCACATCCTTTAGGATTTTATTTTGTGTTCTGAAATTTGGGTCTTTGATTGTGAAGAGGTACTTAACTGTAACTCACCATAAAACAAATGTGATGTTATTACAGGTAGCTCAATGAATTAACAATTCCTGAAAACAGAGTATTATTACTTGGTCATCACTATTTCTGGGTAAAGGAATAATTGTAATGTTAAAAGAAACCTTTTTGGAGTTTGAGCTGAAATTGAACATTAGAAAGGACTGATTGGTTGTAAAGTTAGCAGTTTATCACTCCTATGTGAGATAATTTAAACCAGGGAATCAGGCAAGAGAGGTGTGTGACATAATGTAGGGAAAGGTTTGCACCTTTGCCCGATTTTTCTCCCAAGATTATTTACAAAATATTGAACTAATCCACTACCAGAATACAATGACATCTACATGGTAGACAGGAGGCAAAGTGATCTTTCTGAACATCCTGGTGTCCTTTTAATCTATTTATGTCTTCCCGGTATGATAATGGAACTGTCTCCACCACAGGAAAGAGCAAATTGTGGATAGCCCCAAGCTTTGATAAAACCACTCATTGCCCTCCTAGTGTAAGCAATAATCTGTGCTTGATGAGCAGAAAAAAAAACTGCAGACTTTATTTATTCTGCTTCCATGGTGCCACCAAAGCATAAGAAGTTTAGTTGAATAAATAAATCTAATCTTCTTCATAGGAAAAAAACCTGCTTGTAATAAAACTTGAAGGGAGGACTGGTGATTTTTTTTTCCTTATTCACTTAGTGCTTCATTTTTGTGACAGTATTTGTTTTCACTGTACTTTTAAAAGAAATATTTGGAATTAGTAATAAGATTGTACGTAACTTTAGGTGAAGAACTGATGTAAAGTGTTTGTGTTGAATTAAAAAAAAACAAACCAGGGGCTGGGGTTATAACTCAGTGGTAGAGCACTTGCCTAGCACGTGTGAGGCACTGGGTTCAATCCTCAGCACCACATAAAAATAAATAAATAAAATAAAGGTTTTGTGTCCATCTAAACTAAAAACAAGTTTTAAAAATCATGTTTTAAAAAGCAATTGGTAGATTTCAGGGACTTTTCTTTTTACTTACCTGAACTGAATCCTTCTGGAATACTGAACTTTGGGGAAATCTAATCACATTTACTGTTCATAAATGAACACTACTGGCTTCCATGCCACTAAGATAGTTGCATTACTTTTACATGATGCTGCCTAAATTAACTAAGAAAAAAAGGGGAAAAAAGCCAAAAGAGAAAACACAACTGTCTCCCCATAAAAAAAAATTGTTTTCAATTTGAGAATAAAACCTTTACCTTTTGTAGTTCTGTGGGTAATGTACAAAATCTGTTGGTGACAGTTACCATGTATTTATAACTACAGGTGTATTATCCATGTCCTTATTAGACTCCTTGGTTGACAGACCCTAGTGGGACAATGTTTGAAAAATTACACTCACTATCTAGGAAACTTGGCCACTATCTGCCTCCATGAAGTTCTGGCACTTGTATTATTCCTTTTGGGAACATTAGGGTCAACAGCGTGCACAGACTTTCACTGTTCAAAAATTCTGTACACTTATCATAAAAGGGTGATTAATGTAAAGCTGCCTCTTGACATTACCAAGCACACATGTACATGTCATCTGACATCTAATGCATTCTACTGACTTATACAGGAACCCCACTTATGTGAACTCACTACGTAGAATCAACCCCCTGCCAATTCAGTGTGCATCTACTATTCCTGAGAATTAACAGACCTTGGGGACAGTGTAAGGAGGGTGATAAGGTGAAAATAAGGCTCTTTGCTAGTAATGCATACTCTTGTTCCATCTGCAATAGGTAGCTAGACTGAGGGGGAACCAGGAGGGATGAGAATTAATGCACTGGAACCTCAAGAACTTTCATTATCAACAGCACACAAGTGAGCCCCAGAAAGAAGTAGTGATGGCTACAGTGATACTGGAGAGCATCTTTCTGAAGCGCTCACAACAAAAAAAGAAAACATCACCTTTAAACTTCAAGAAGCGTCTCTTTCTCTTGACTGCACACAAACTTTCCTACTATGAATATGACTTTGAACGTGGGGTAAGTTTCTCAGCTATGAAGCCTGAGTTTCAAGATTTCAAGATCTTCTTTGGGGAAGTGGTACTTCTTCCATGGTAGAAGGAGGGAGGTAGAAATGGCCCATGTATATTCAAGGTCAGCAAAATATTCCCTAGACTAGAACTAGCTATAGCCATGCTGGTACAGAATTTCAAAGGTGCTAAGAAGACACAGGTGAAGTCTTACCATGGAATCTTGCAATTGGTGAATACTCAATAAATGATTCTAAAGAACAAAATCCAAAATTTGAAAATTGCTTCATTGTTTCTTATGGCCCATACAGTCTTTAACACATCCATAGTATTTGTCCTCTATCTGGGAGTCAAAAGTTAGATAATAATAGATTTGGAAGATTCTCTTTTTCCAAAACGACAGGTCCTGATATAGTGTGGGTGCCACCTCATCATGCTGAATGATTAGATAACAAAATCTAATCATATGGCTGGTTAATCACTCTTAATCTTTCTCCATTTTCTTCCTCATTCTCTTTCTCAGAGAAGAGGCAGTAAGAAGGGTTCAATAGATGTTGAGAAGATCACCTGTGTTGAAACAGTGGTTCCTGAAAAAAATCCTCCCCCTGAAAGACAAATTCCGGTAAGAAGAGATTAACTGTCTCTTTGAGTTAATTTTTTAAAAAATGTTGTTTTTGCTTTTTTTTCTGATTGCAAGAGTAATGCATATTTATTATAGAAACTCTGGAAAATATTTTAAAAGCACAAAAATAAGATAAAATGGTACAAAATCCCATTTCCAGCTAAAACAAAATGTTTGGATATATAGTCTTGCAGATGTTTTTCTCTACTAACAATGCATACACATAAAAATCATACTATACATTTTGCCTTGTAATCTACCTTTTCAATTTAATAATAAGAAACTTTCCCCAAAAACAATAGTTTTGTTTTATTTTGTTTTTGTTCTAGATACCAAGGGTCTCTTGTATGCCAGGAAAGTGCTCTAACAATAATAGTTTTAATTACATGATTTTAATTACTGCATGATTTTTACCTATCATGAATATATTATAATTTGTTTAACTAATCTTCTTTCGATATTGGGGATCCAACTCAGGGATGCTTTACCACTGAACTACACTCTCAGTCCTTTTTATTTTATTTTATTTTGTAATAGTAATTATTATTTTTTGGTGCTGTGGATTGAACCCAGGAATGCTTTGCTACTGAGCTACATCCCTAGTCCTTTTTATTTTTTATTTTATCATTTATTTATTTATTTATTTATTTGGTACTGGGGATTGAACCCAGGGTGCTTAACTACTGAGCCACGTCTTCAGTCCTTTTTATTTTATTTTATTTTTTTAATTTTGAGACAGGGTCTCACTAAGTTGCTTAGAGCCCTGCTAAGTTGCTGAGGCTGCCTTTGAACTTGTGATCCACCTGTCTAAGCCTCTCCAGTCGCTGGGATTACAGGTGTGTGCCACCACACCCAGCTCTCAGTCCTTTCATTTTTTTTTTTTTTGAGAGGGTCTTGCTTAGTTGTTGAGGGTCTCTCTTAGTTGCTGAGGCTAGCCTTGAACTTGTGATCTTCCTGCCTCAGCCACCTGAGTCACTAGAATCATAGGTGTGTGCCATGGCACCTAGATAAATAATCTATTATTACACTTTTAGTTTGTTTCCAATTATTCAACAGCATATACCACATTGATAGGAACATCCATGCATAAATCTTTGTGTACTTTTATTATTCTTTCCTCATAATAAATTCCTAGAAAAAAATTTCATTCTTCCATTTGTGAAATCTGTGTACTTTGGTTATTTTTATTTTTTATTCTATTTAATTTTCTAGAAGTAGAATTGGAATTACATACACTCCTATTGGCCATCTATGAGAGTATCTATTTCTTCACATTATTTTTGACACTGCTATTTTAAATATTAGTTAATTTGACAGCTATGAAAATAGTATTCCACTGCCAACTGACTTTGCAATTTATTTTTATTCCTAAGATTGGACAATCATATATTTACTGCTTATTTACATTTTTTCAGCTATGAATTGCCCCTTAATTTTTGGCCGGTTTTTCTATTGGGATTTTTACTGTATTTCTAGTTATTTCAAGAAGATCTTGATATAAGAATACTAATATTTTACCTATATGTTCAAAATATTTTCCAGTTTACCATTTATCTTTAATTTTTGTTTATGGTGTTTTTGCCATACAGGAATTGAAAGTCTGTGTCATCAAATCACTTCATCTGTTTCTTAATAGCTCCAATCTTTATCATTATTATTAGAAAGGACTTCCCTCCTACAAGATTATATAAGTAGGCATTTATATTTATTATCACTCACAGTTTTCACTTTTTATATTAAGTTCTTGAATCCATCTGAAATTTACTTTGGTGTATGATGTGAGATAGCTAACTACCTAATTCCCCTCATCCCTCTAATATTAATGGCTAGATGTCCCAGCACCAATTATTGAGAAATTTTCCTTTTCCCAATGATTTGACCTGCATGAGGCTTTCCTGAGTGAGTATGTACTATATCATATGGATATGGGTTCCAACTGGGGTATAAGAATTAATTCCTAAAACTTGGCATTGTCTGTGCAGGAGAAACTTCTGAAGACACAGAAAAAGACTTCCAATGCCTAGTGGGGTGTAGTGATGCACAGTTGTAATCCCAGTGATTCAGGAGGCTGAGTCAGGAGGATTCCAAGTTCGAGGCCAGCCTGGGTAACTTAGTGAAAACTTATCTCAAAATAAAAAATAAAAAGGGCTTGAGATGGAGCTCAGTAGTACAGTGCTTCTGGGTCCAATTCCCAGTACTGCAAAACAAACAAACAAACAAACAAACACTCCCAATACTTAAAGAAACTCAGAAAAAAGTATTGTATAAACTAATAATCATAACCATACTTCTTTCATAATAGAGAAGGGGTGAAGAGTCCAGTGAAATGGAACAGATTTCAATCATTGAAAGGTTTCCTTACCCTTTCCAGGTGAGTTATTTTCCCTCAACAACTCTGGGAAGGACTCTGCAATGTAGTTGGTAGGGATAGGGTGCAGAGCAGAGGGAAATATACTACATCCCAGTAAATAGAAGTTGAAGTGAACAAGGAAGCTGAGCTACTAAACCAGGCCCATTTGCCCACTGCACAGTATGCTAATCACTTAAACAAGGAGTTTTGCAAAAGAATTTGTCTCCCAATATGGAGGTGGGAGACCCAAGTCTCAAATCTGCCTTGACAACAGGTTTAGGAATATTTATGGAGTAGAGTCACAGGTGGTTGGAAGTGAAGCAATCCGTGGTCTGAACATGTGCAGCCAATCTTCATGGTTCTTCATGGAGTGCATCTTCAGAAAATGGCTGTGTACACATGATCTGAGGGTGGAATTTTTGGTCTCCTGATGTGAAAATGTCACCCATTGGACCCCTGCATTGACTGAAGTAAAGTGTTAGTGGTTTCTACAAAAATGGGCTTCTGGTTCCTGAAAAATAACCTAGGCATCCTGTCGTCATGACCCACACATCAGAGGTGTTATCTAGAGCCAAGTTAGT
Organism: Glaucomys volans; assembly: GCA_020662805.1. Classification (NCBI taxonomy): domain Eukaryota; kingdom Metazoa; phylum Chordata; class Mammalia; order Rodentia; family Sciuridae; genus Glaucomys; species Glaucomys volans. The sequence continues at coordinate 81,433 of JAJEJO010047630.1, forward strand.
GGGAGACTAATAACATATAGCTCCACTGTATGACCTCCAAGTTAGTGATTATTTTAAGCCAACTAAAGGCAAGTAACTAAGGCTGAACACTAGGACTGAGTCAGACAAGTAAAAGTTACAAAGGGTCGGTTATTGTAAATGAGAATAGACCAACTGTGTTTGTTGACTGGTAATTGTCAAAGGTAGGATTTTGTCCTCCCATGGAGTCTTGAAGGCAAATGTCTTTTTGTTTTGATGATTATGTTCTTGAGAATGGCTTTCAAATATTTGAGAGATGCTTCTGACTTGTAAAAGATACATATTTACAATTGTAAGCTGTTCTTTCAGTAAATGTACATTAGATGGTTGTGGCCTATTAAGCAAGGTTTTGGTTTTAGCTGGACTAAGAAATGAGACCAAAAAGGGTTGAGAATATTTACTTTGCTATTTTCCTAATCTAACATAGTTTTTTCCATCTTTACACCTCAAAAAGAATACATAGCAACAATTCTATTATGTGTGTCTTGTCTATAAAAACTGCATTGAGAAAGATGCCGTACTTGTTGAGTGAGCATGTCACTTCCTTCTGGTTCTGCCTATCCGTCTAATGGTGGTTATGTGGGTTGAAAAGACAGAAAAGGGGAGGGAAGGAGTAGTATTAGGAAGTTCAGTATGGGGAAGGTCTATTAAACTTACACATAAACCTAAAGTCTATTCTAGTGTGAAATAGTTGAAGAACCAGCCACATAGGCATCTGTTTAGTAGATGCTATAAAAGCAATAAAGGAGAGCAAGATTTGATCTTCAACATGGCTTATGTCCTGAGAAATCTATAGGCCACATGTTGTGAATATAGCAGACTCTGCAACAGTGAAAGCCAGAAAAGGAAGTGGAAAGTCTCATGGGAGGGGGCTGTCATGGATTTCTGAGCACAGCAAGATTAACAAGCCAGAAGAAAATGCAAAAGGATCTTATTCATGTCCCTGACTGTTAGAAAACCTATAAAGAAAGGGTATTTTAGACATAAATTTTACTACCATTTGTCTTTCAAGAAGATGATATTGTTTGGATGTGCTATTGGATAATGTTAAACAGCAGATAATTCAAAATTAATTTATTTTGACTTTAGAATCTATTGTGTGGTGGCAACTAATTCTGAGAGTCAGAACCAAATCTTTTATATTTCATATATCTCCATAATACCTAGCATGGTCTCTTGATCATAGTAGGCAGTCAAAACACACTAATTGATGATAGTAATTAATATATACTTTACTCTTTTTGAAGTAGATTTATGGTTCCAAATTTGATTTATTTTGGCTAGTGTTAGTGAGGGGAGGCCATTAGGTGTGTGTGGGAGAACCATTAAATAAAATTTTGCTCCATATTGTCCAAGTGAATAACCCATATGTACAAACCAAGAATTAACTGCTGAAGTCCGTGTGTCCATTGCTCCAGGTTGTATATGATGAAGGGCCTCTCTATGTCTTTTCTCCAACTGAAGAATTGAGAAAGCGATGGATTCATCAGCTCAAAAATGGTAAGCATTATTTGGAAAGTAAACTGGTTTTCAAAAGAAAAAGGCAAGAATGGGGAAGGGAGAGAGATTGGGAGAAAGAAAAAGAGATGGAGGAAGGGAGAAAGAAGAGAGGGAAAGAAGAAAGGTAGAGAAGAAGAAAAAATGAGTGGAAGGAAAGAAAAAGAGAGGTGGAAGATGAGGGAGGGAGGAAGGAGACAGAGAGAGAGAGAGAGAGAGAGAGAGAGAGAGAGAGAGAATGAACCTGTATTTTGCCTCAATAGCAGTGCATTGATTGAGTTTAGTATTCCATCATGTGAATGAAGGATAACACATTAGAGTAAGAGTTCCACCCAGTTCCACCATCTTTCTCTTGCAATTTTGTAATTGTGGAGATCTCCATTTCCCTATTTATAAAAAATCCCATTCTTTACAGCAATTACAAGGGTAGTGTGTTGTTCAATGATTACAAAATATTCACAGTCCTAATTATGAAATACTTAGCTCCAAAAAATTAAATAAGATAATGCATGAGAGTACTTAAGGTCAGAGTAAAAGAACCTGGTTTCAAGATGCCTTCTATCACTTACAAGCTTGGTGACTTCTGGCAAGTAGACCAGCAACCTTCTTTGAGGTTTGGTTTCTTCTCCTGAACAGGAATAACGATAATGCCTCCTATACCTACTTCCAGGGTTATTCTGAGGATGACATGAAGCAGTAACATATGTGAAAGTATGTGAAAAACTGTAAAACACTGTATAAGAAAGCATTATACATCTCTTTGTTGTGGCTAAATATTTTCCAAGGAACTATTTTATGTTTCTTGCTTTGTGAGGACTTGCACTTGAACATTGTTTCAGCATTTCACATAGCCCACATGGTGTTTTAAGATAAACTTGACTTAAATGCTTGTAGCACAGGATGCATGAACATATATTTGTGTGTATATATAACCACATGTCAAGTGACTAAGAGATTAACTGGTTGAGTTGACATCAGGAAAGGCTGCCTAGAAAACAGGAAGGAGGACAGCCTGATAATGGCATGGTTGGGTTATTGCATGACAGCCCTTTGTCTTAATAAACATTTAGATTCTGATACTCAGCAGTTGGCTATACCAGCCTTGATCACTCTCTTGAGAACAAGTATGATTGGTAGAAATTATGATCACCAAGTTTTTCAAACTGAAAGGGTAATTGGAAAAGGAAGAAAAGGATCACTTTATTTTTGCGGTGCAGCAGACACTGAGCTAAATACTTTATATTCATTTTCTCATTTAAATTTCACAACAATCTGGGGATAAACAACAATAATAACTAACACTTAATGGGTACTTATTATGTACCAGGTTCTGTGCCAAGTGCTTCAAATGTAATAGTACATTTAATACTCATGATAATTTTATGAATTATGTATTATTCTCCTATTTCCAAATGAAGGAACTGAGGTTTAAACAGGTACATAACTTGCTTACAAGCACATAGCTAATGAGTAGTGGAGCCTGGATTCTTACTACATCCCTGGGTGTGTGTGTGTTCCAAAACCTAAGTTCATTACATACTTCTATGCTGCTTGCTTTCCAAGTCCAGAAATTCCACATGTAGTTAGTGACAAAATATTATTAAGTAAAGCTATGTTGAGTATTACAAATACCACAAGATTCAGTTCTTGGCATGTTTTGAGTTAAGGGACCTGCTTTAGCCCTGGAGATACAAAGTGAGCAAACTCATCAGTAGTGTTTATTAAGATCCAGACTGTTCTCTAAGTTCTTTAATATGTCACCTCACCTATTCTTCACATTAACCACATGAGGCAGTTATTTTCATCATCCCCATTTTACAGATAAGAAAACTGAGTTACAGAAGAGTTAAGTAACTTGCCCAAATACATTCAATTAGTGCTATTTCGAAGCCAGCAACTGAGATAGGAGCTCCACAGGACATATATATCTGCAATTCTTTGGTTCCCTCCACAGTGCCTGATACAGTGCCTTGCACACAAAAAGAGATCCATAAATAGTTGTATTAATTGATTTTTCTATGAGTGTGAACAACCATCACCAACTTGGGCTCTGCATTGATAGATGACTGGGATTTAATTTGGAAATAGAAGGAAGTGAGGCAGAGTAGCTAAGGGAGAAGCAAGGGAGAAAAGCGTGGTGTGTCCAAGTTAGTAGTTCTTTACACTTCAAATACTAATTTCAAAACTAGTCTTAGTTTAGTCCAACAAATAATTTTGAGTGTCTATTATGTTACAAATTATGAGTAATGTCCAAGGATAAGAATATCCTGCTGGACCCAGTGGTGCACACCTGTAATTCCAGTGGCTCTGGAGGCTGAGATAGGAGGAGGAGTTCAAAGCCAACCTCAGCAACTTAGCAAGGCTGTAAGCAACTTAGTAAGACCCTGACTCTAAATAAAATACGAAATAGGGCTGGAGATGTGGCTTAGTGGTCGAGTGCCCCTGAGTTCAATCCCTGATACATAAAAAAAAGGATATCCTGTTTGTAAGCTTTGTTTATTAACCCAGATGTTAACATTACCATCTGGATTATGCACTACAATTAAAGTTCATTAGCCAAGTAAATTTACAGTAGGCTAAAGATAAAGCTTAAACAAATATTAACACCATACACTTCAGTTGTGCCATTAGTGTGTGTAGTTAAGTGTGGCTACATGCAGTTTTGCCATCTCTTAACTTCTGTTTCACTGAAGGCATTTTTTCCCAGTTGTTACACCTGGGTGTACACCATGTCAGACTTGCCTGGAGTGATCTACCACAGAAGCCAAAATGTAGGCTGCCCTTCTCACAAATCCCATGACTGCTGGGAGATTTAAATAAGATTCCTAACAATATCAGGATAGCCCCAAGTGCTAGCAATGTTAATAGTGAGTTATTCAAGGAACCATCAAATCCCACTTGAGTGATGGTAAAACCAGGTAAAACCCACCAATGAAACCACTAACATGAAAAAGCAACCTCATCAGAACACTGATTACCTCTGCAAGGGTATTGATCATGAAGGGGCATGAGGGAGCCTTGTGAGGTGCTGTATCTGAATCAGGGTTGACAGAGGACAGTTAAGCATGCTTATAATCCTAGCTACTTGGGAGTCTGAAGCAGGAGGATCACAAGTTCGAGACCAGTATGGGCAACTTAGCAAAACCCTATCTTCAAAATTAAAAATAGATTTTTTCAAAGGCTGGGGGTGCAGCTCAGTGGCAGAGTTCTACATCTTCACCCAAAAAAGGAAAAAAAAGAAAAAAGGAAAAGATACAAACAAAACAAATGATTGTAGAGAAATGTGGATCTCACTATACACCTTGAAACTGTGTAATTTGTCATACATAAGTTATAACTCAAGTTTAAAAGTAAGGCTTCAGGTACTTCCTATCCAGCAGTCACATTTTCTCAATGGCACTTTCTTTGGAAAGGTTTATTCCTGAGGACTTAGTCACAGATTCTCTCCTTCCATTTCAGAGACTATGGTAGTGGACACTTCTATGTTACAACACCAGAGGTATTTGTCTACACGCATTCTCTTCTTTCTTTCTTTCTTTCTTTCTTTCTTTCTTTCTTTCTTTCTTTCT
>JAJEJO010047632.1:3236-17540 GCA_020662805.1 Glaucomys volans
TAAAATCAGGTATTATGGGCCAACATGCAGTCTTGCCTCTGAGACAACCCACCATCAAATGCCTGTAAGGGAAGGATTGGACTCTTGTCCTGAGTGCTAGGAGTGGGTGTCTCTTCTGTGTAGCCAGGTTCACACCCTGAGGAAGAATCTAGACTACCTCAGCCAACTCACCATGACTCTCCCTTCTCTGATACTTGCCTCTGACACAAAGGTGTGAACTCCCTGGTGGTCATGTCTGCTCTGTATGACCCTCTAGCCCTGGCCATTCTGATTGATCCAGAGAGAGCACCTGACCCAAGTTAGGCCAATCAGAGCCTTCCCTTGGATTTGTCAACTTGGAGTCAGTGCGTCTGCTGTTGGGAACCACAGATATGAAATTCAAGAACTCTTCACAGTCAAGCACCTTAGGGAGTGAGGGAATAGAAGCTGAGGACAGTGCCAGAGGGAAATGAAGACAGGACAGAAGGGAAGCTGATCCCGGTTAAGGTATGCCCAAAGCCATTGCCCTTTCTCCACTGGTAGACTACATAAGCTTCCCTGATACATTTTTGCCTCAGCCAGCATAAATGTAAAACTGTCACTCATCACTAAAAAAAGACTAACTAAATTGGTTGGCACCAAGGGGGTGTCTGCAATGGTAACTGCAGGATCTGAAATCCCAGCCCCGTGTGAGAACATGCGTGTGTGAATGAGAGGCACATACTGACCATCCACACGTACTAACTGGGTGGCAAGTGCCTTATTTGGTTAGGCAGACGCAGTGGTATGCCCCGTTTGTGTCTGGAGTTCAAAAAGTTGCTTGTTTTCTGTTTCAGTCTTCTCCTCATGTTTGCTTTTCTTTGCCCGAAATGATGTGGTGGCTTGCGTCTCATCCTGAATGTTTAGACATGTCTGCTCAGGCCATAGCACCCACAGCCATCCTCCTGCCTCTTTGTTGAGCAAGTCAATAAAGCCCTGAGTGTCTGTGTGCAATATCCCACACGGACAAGCAGGCTTCCCTCATCTGCCCCTCTGCACCAACCTCAATTCCAACCAGGAAACTCTGATGGGGGCTCTCTGATGAGGCCTTCCAGTCCACTAGAAAGACTCAGGCCACCGTCTGAGCTTCAGACAACTCACCTGCAGGTCAAAGAACTTGCTGTACCTCCGGTAGATGGTCTGGGAGGTGGAGTCGGACCAGGTCACGTTGATAATATATACCTGGGGGATAAGGGAAGAGCAGGTGAGCAAGTGACCAAAACAGGCCTTCAAGCTGTGCTGGGCATCATTTCACATGTGTGGGGGTGTACCATAGCCAGGACCATGCTTCACATCTGTCCCCCAGGACATGAATGTCAGGTACCATGTGGATGCTACATTATACATTGAAATACATACATTGTGTACAGACCTGCACACATCTAGAGGGACATTCAATAAAATGTTGATGATTTTCTTAGAAGGGGAGGATTAAAACAAGTGGTTTTAAGTTCTTTCTTTACATGTATATATGTTGCACACATAAAATTGGGGTTATTACTTGTTTTTTGTTTTTGTTTTTGTTTTTTTTGTAGCTGATTTCTACTGGTTCTCAAACTTCAGCATAACTTTAGAAGATTCCATGAGGGATCTTCCAAAATTATATGTGCCTAGGTCCCACTCTCTGAAATTCTGCATAGGTAGACCAGGGTGTGGGGGACTCGGACATCTACACTTTCAATAAGCCCAAGTTATTCTGCTGCATTCATCCTCAGCACCCACTCTGAACAATGCTTCAGAGAGCTGCAAGTCACCACCGTATCCTTAAGTCTTAGCTTAGTGCCTGGCACAGAGCCGGTACTCAGAAATATCTTGCTACTTCGAACAATCAAACGGGATTGTAGGAGCCGGTACTCAGAAATATCTTGCTACTTCGAACAATCAAACGGGATTGTAGGAAGAGAAGCAGATTCATGGGAGGGATGTTAGCACATTTGGGAGCTTTTCTCTTCGGGTTCCTCATAATGAAGGTGTTTCAGGGCCAGACTGTCATCCCAGTTCCCAAGGCTCCTGTAGGCTCTGCAAGACTGTTGCCTCAGGCCATTCTGGAAGATGTCTGAGCCTCTAGGTTGCTGGAGAAAAAATAGTCCCCTGCCCACAATCCGGCCTGCTGTTCCCACTATTACTGTTCCTCCTGGGAGAGGCCTGAATTAGAGAGATGGGCCATCTCCCATAGCCATGGGGATCCTGTGTGGAACCCCCCTGGGGCCTGGGGCAGATATGACACAGGTGAGACCTCAAGAGAGACGCAGAGGCTGTAGGTCCCCAGTGGTAGTTCCCACACCAGGATGCCTATCAGAATTACCTGGGAGATCTGCAAATATGCATGTTCCCAGGCCTTTTGCCTAGTGATTCTGATTACATAGGGCTGGAGGTACTACCGGTGAGGAGACCAACATAGCCAGAGAAGGCCGGGGTCCAGTCCATGGTGAGGAGGAAGAACGCTAGCAAACAGCAGCCTTGAGACACCTGGGCATCACACTGGCTACCCTTCCTTGCTGCCTGGACCAGGACTGGCTTGTGAAGGCCCAGGATGCATGCTTGGCTTTCAGGTAACTGTCCTTCCCCCGCTTCCATCGCTAAGTCACAGAGCCAGTCTCATAGCTGTGGGGAGAATTTGTTCTCAAATGCAACCAAGGAAAGAGCCATAAAGCCAGGCAACTCGGACTGGATGTCACTATCAGAGATGGAGCATTTATGACATGAGATCCTGATAAGGAAGAACATGAAATAAAAGCCCATCCCTACCCTCACAAGCTCAAAATAAACTATTGACTTATTATAATAAATAGATAGGGATATGCTTTGTTTTGTATCATATGTAAATGCATGTCTCATACAATAAATTGTAAAACCATTTAGATAACAAAATCCTCAGCTAATATTTTGGTAACTAAATGTAACTATGTGCCAGGCGCGGTGGCACACGCCTGTCATCTCAGCACTTTGGGAGACTGAGGCAGGAGGATAGCGAGTTCAAAGCCAGCCTCAGCAACTTAGTGAGGCCCTAAGCAACTCAGTGAGACCCTGTCTCTAAATAAAATACAAAATAGGGCTGGGGATGTGGCTCAGTGGTGGAGTGCCGCTGGGTTCAATCCCCAGTTCCAAAAAAAAAAAACAAACCTAAATGTAACTATGTGCTAGCACAGGGTAATGTATTTATACCTATTAGCTCATTTAATCACCAGTCCCATGAAATAGCTACTCAAGTCATCTTCACATGACACAGGAAGAAGGACAGGCTCAGAGAAGATAGTAACTTGCCTCAGCCCATATAATCAGTAAAATACTAAGCAAAACACTTCTTGAACCCAATCTAGCTTAGTCCGCACCCCATGCTCTTGTCCATACTGGTTATCTTAGTTCATTTTCTGCTGTTGTAACACAATACCTGAGACTATGCAAATTATAAACAATAGGAGTTGCTCTGGTTCTGGACTCTGGGAAGTCCAAGACCATGATGCCAGCATACGGCGAGGGTCATTCCATGGCAAAAGATGGAAGGGCAAATGAAGGCAAGAAACAGAAAGGAAGCAGGGCTGAACTCATCCTTCTATCAGGAACCCACTCCCACAGTGGCAGCATTAATCCATTCAGGACGGCAGAGCCCGAATGCCCCCATCACCTCTTAAAGGACCCTCCTCTTAATACTGTTACAGAGCAACTGAATGTCAAGATGAGCCTGGAGGGGACATTCAAACCATAGCCACTGGACTATCTCCCTATATGCAAATTTAGGACTGTGAATATTTAAATCAAACTACTTGATCAGGCCTGAAAAATATCTTTTAAAATAAAACTTCAGGTGACCTGAAAAGTGCAGGCCAGCACACACCCAGGGAGCGGTCAAGAGGAACAGGGGGAGGCGAAGTGCAGTACAGCAACTCCGAGAGATCGAGACCAAGAAGAGACAGAACTGGGGCCCAGACAGAAGCCAGCGGTTAGGAATGCCATGAAACCAGACTCACAGAGGAACAGGGGGCGCTGGGATTTCCAGAGGTTAGAACCCACCATTCCCGCAGTTGACCTTCTCTTCCATCCCTCCCCTGGCCCCACTTCCATCTGCACATCCCCTTCCCACAGGTCCCCGAGCAGGGAGCAGCTCTATGCACCTGCCAGGTGTTGCCTGCCCCGAGCGGCCTTGGCGGCCTGGAGAAGGGGCTTGAAGGCCCCTGCAGGACACTAGACAGCAGCCTCTCTCCTGGGCCAACCAAGCGGAGCCCAGAGGAAGGGCTTAACAGGGGCTTAGCACCCACCCTGCACCCTGTGGAGCAATTAGGGGCTTCCTGTCACCTCCCACGGAGAATTAATCACAGGCTGCAGTCCCTGGCAGCTGGGATCTGGGGAGGCCTCCCTGCGGGGTGCACGTGTACACGGGTGTGTGTGTGTGTGTGTGTGTGTGTGTGTGTGTGGTGCTGAGGCTCAAACCCAGGGCTTCGCACATGCTAAATGGCCTCTTCTTTGGCAGAAGAGGAATCCAGGGCCCAAGATGGTGACTTGCCAAAGGCGATGGTCAGGTAAGGAGCAAATTCCAGAGACAGCCACAGCTGGGTTTCACTCCCACCACCTCCTATTAGAGGTCCACCTCCCAGGCCCTCAGACTCCTCTCTACAGTGGTCACCACCTCTGGGGCTGCCAGGCCTGATGCATGTGAAATTATCACTGTAGGCTGCTCATTCTCTCAGTGGCAGAGCTGGGATGGGACCCAGTCCCAGCCTAGGACTAGCCTGCACGTAACTAAACACGCCCCCTGTGGAAAAGTCCTTTGGTTGAAAACTCACAGAACACATCTCTGCTTCACTCTTGACCTGAGCCCACACCAAAAATGCATGCTCTGGAGAAATGGTCAGAGGAAAGGGGTGACAGAGAGCTGTCCCTATGTCCCTTGTCAGCCACAGTCACTCAACCAGGACAGGGTTATACACTACCACCCCACCTCACCCCCCCAAAAAACAACTTCTTCCCTTGTTTGGCAAAGAACTGCTCCTGCTGACCCCTTTCCTATGCCCTGGGTGGACCCAGGTGACACAAGCATGACATGGTGGCAGGGGACAGACTCCCAGTTTCTCTCAAGCTTCTGGAATGTGCCAGAGGGCCCCCCAGCCTCCTGTCTTGGACAGTCTAAATCCTGCACTAAGGAAATGGTCAGAGTCCTCTCTAGAGATAAGCCCAGAGATACGAGGACAGTCTCCAGACCCTATCCTCTCATCTGCCTGTCTGCTTTCTTCCAAACCTTGAACATCCTAGACTACCTCTCGAAATGAGTGATGGGGACACAAAATTCCAGCCTGGCCTATTCCTAGCAGCCCCACCCTGACACCAGAGTTTCTTAAGTCTCCCCTGCTGGCGCTGGAAACTTTAGAGATAAACTGCAGAGAAAGAGCAGGTGTTGGAAAGGGGGACAGGGCAGAGGTCACCCGAGAAAGGCAGCTCTGTTTACCATCAGGGGCCCAGATAAACCCCCTCTGGTCTCATGAGCAGCCAAGATAACATTACCCAGCAGCTGGGTCTCAAGAAAGGTTTGGCAATTAAACATCCTGCTTCCAAGCACGGCACTCAGGGTTAAGTTTCCCGGGTGGAGTTTCCCTTCCTTCTGGATTTTAAAACGCACGGATTCTATTTCCCTGTCTCCAGCCATTTCAGGCAGATGGCGGGTGGCTAGAAGCCTCACTAGAGACCAGCCACTGTGTGCAGCTTCCCCTGGGTCAGCCCAGGTGCAGAAGGCCAGAGGATCAGTCCCCTGCTGGCTCACCTGGTGGAGGAGGAGTCCCCACGGCCGGCATAAGCGTTACCTCTCAGCCAGCCCACACAAGACCACATGGGGCTGCTTTCTGTCCCCCCAGCCCAGGTGGCCCAGTCAAGTCCAAGCCTTCCAAACTTGTCTTCCCAGTGGGTACTTCTGTCCTCTATTAACCAGATCATGAACTGATACAGATCACACTCGCAGCTCAACCCTAGAGCACAGAGAATGAGCCCCAGCGGGTTCCAAGGAAGGACGGATACCCACGATGGGATCTGCACTGTGACCAATTAACACCTGAAAATAGATGGCCCAACCATTCCTAGATGGCCTAGGACCTGCCCGTGCTTCATCAGAAAGTTCTGGTAAGTACCTGTTTGCTGACAAAGTACAGCGAGAGGCAGGAGCTAGGAGTGGTGTGGCCACGGTACATCTCCATGGCACTGTGGCTCCATTGACTGAGGAAGATCGTATTTTCCCTGGACCCTGGCCAGCTGACCCTGCCCTTGGCCAAATGGAAACTCAATGACCAGCTTCCTTTACCTGCTGTCACCACCATGGGCTGGGATCAGCTGGCTGGGACTAGGGCCACAGCATACAGTTGGACAAGTTGTTCACTACCCAAAGGTTGCTGGTCAAGAGGACAAGCAGAGGTAAAATCCAACCTGCACTCTAGTTCCCAGACTGTGCACCCCACCGTGGGGCTGTAGCCACGCAGAGAAAGGGGCACCTTGTTCCGCTGGGTGGGCTGTCGCTGCTTTCTAGGGTACTTGAGGTCACAGGATCTCCTCAGGATCAGCGCCTCGACTCCCCCCAAGTCTTCTGGGGTCTGTGGATGGAGAGATGCCTAACATTTGGGATTAAGTGCTAAAGACCATGGTCCTAAAAGTCAGAACAAACACAATCCAGCAGCCAGTATAAGGGAGTTTGCTTCTGGGAACTTGATCATTGCTGTGGCCTCCTGCTGAAGTTCATCATACCAAGTTCTTCCCCAAGAAATTGATGCCCACCCTTCTAAGGTGCTAATAAATTCTGCCCTTCCATTCACACTGCTCCATGCACTAAGTTCTTATCGTGGCAGGTTGGGGGAACAGTGGCAATTACCCCAGCCAGTTGGTCCCCTAGATTCAGACCACCCAGCCTGGCAAAGGACCCTGGGACTGCTTCCAGTGCAAGTAACTACACCACACAGGGTCAGTGTCCTGTCCTCTCCCTGCTGTGCCTGCTGAGCCTCACTGGTTGCATCCAGAGAAAGATCCCCCAGGGTGCCAGCATCTGACCCAGGCCACCATTACCCTGGCAAGTCCGTGCCCACCTCCTGCAGGGCTCATGGCCTGTGTTCACAATGAGCCAATTATTATATCTGCCCGTGTTTGCTAATTGTTGGCGCGGAATGACCCAGCATCTGACAGTGCTGTGCTGGTCTCTACTTAACACGGGCAAGTCCATCTCCCCAGGTGTCCCTCTCAGCAGAAAGCATCTTCCCTTCTCATGGCCTGCCAGTCCACCAGGCACAAGGTGATAATGACTGACTAATCTAATGAAAGGAAACCTACAGAGTCTGAAGCAACAAAGAGGTGGCTGGTGACACCCTTGAAGACTACTCTCCAACCCAGAGGCAAGCCCCCAGCGGCCAAGGGGTAGAATACAAACATATCTGGCGGGTGCGAGGCCTTTGCTGATCAGAAGCCTCGCCAGCAAAAGCAGATTCAACCGCCTGTGGCCACTTGGCTGAAGTTTTTGACTCAGCCTGGGAACACTGAGCACCCCAGGGTGGCCCAATTAAAATTTTAACTCCTCCTCTGGGTGGTGGCTTGATGGTGGGGAAAGGGAGGGAGGGAATGGTATAGATTTGGGGAACAACCGCCACTCAGAAGCCTGGACTTGGGGGGTGATGTCACTCCCACACACACAAATACAGGCTGACTACGGGGTTAACGATCAGGTGGCAGACCCTTTCAGGTCCTCGGTCCACTGAACGGAGCAGTGAGAGTGGGAGCAGCAGAAGCACACCCCATAATAGAGGTGGGGTGTGCGCCAGAAGGAGGCCCCTCCAGAACCGCGCACCCACCCATCAACACCAAAACAAGAGCCACTGTGGACTCGGCCAGCAGGGCCTTATCTGGGATAAGGAAGGGGCATTTAAAAGGGACTCATGAGGGGACAGTCTGCAGATTTCTATACTGTATCGATGTCACTTGAGAGTGCATCACACTCAGCACCTGCCTTTGTGTGCAGGGATCATGGGCCTGGGCTCCTTACTAGACTTGGGGATCATGGGTAGGCAGGGAGGGTCTGGAGGACCCCATACAACTCCACACAATAGAGTAACAGCTGGTTCCTCACTTTGGGGGTGGTCATGATGATTCAGTGAGTTAACCCTGGAAGCTCTCTGAAGACAGATGCTGTTCTAATGCCCACCATGACACTTGGTTCCCTGAAGAAGTGAAAAGAGTAAAGCAGTCAGCAAATACCAAGGGAGTGCTCACCTGGTACCTGGTTTTGTGCTAAGCTAAATAGAAAGTACAGCAAAGTCCCAGCCTCCAGGCCCTCGTAGCTCAGCAGAGGCAGCAGCCCTCATGCTGAGGAATCAAGGGGGGTGGGGTAGGGGGTGATGGAAAGAGTGTGGTGTCAAAGAGTGAGCCTCAGAAGGGAACAGAAGAAAGTGGCTTTGAAAGCACTTGTTGGATTTTAATTTCAGACCTAACACTTCCCTGCTGTGTGGGCTTGGATGAATGTCTGAGCCTCTCTGAGTCAGGATCTCCTTAGCTACAATGTGGCATTTATAATGGCACTCCCCATTAAATGTGGGGCTGTGCATGGAGTGCTCAGCACAGGACCTGGCACAATGACAGGTTAGCTGTGTAGACAGCAGGAAGGAGGAGGGAGGCCACTGACTTCTTCCCATCTGCCATGAGCCTTGAATCATGACCCATGAACAGAAATAGCAGGGAAGGAGGTGCACATGGACACATGAACACTCGCGTGTGCACCCATGCACACACACGGGGGGGGGGGGTAGAACCACTATTAATAATAAGCCCAGCCTGGGAAAGTAGGAGAGCAAAAAATAACTCTACTGCCCAGGACCAGGAAAACAATAACGGTCCCCAGGAGCGTCCGCTGAAAGGATGGACGTGCTGAGGCTGGCCCCTCTGGGGTCAGACGCTTTTTTGTGTTTTTTTTTTTTTTTTTCATTTTCTTTTTCCATGTTTCCTGGAGGGGAAGTGAGTGTGTAAGCTCCCAGGACTCAAAAACCCCACCGAGACCTCAAAGAAAAGCTCAGCTGTCAAAGCCCTATCTCAGCATCCCCAGAAAAACAGCGTAAGGGGCTGTTCTTCAAACCTTTTTCTTATGGGTACAAACAACTGAATTCACCAGGAACAAAAAGATGAATAATAGCCACTCCTGTGACCAAACATGGACAGCCCCTCCACAGCTGGACCATTTCAGCCTCTTTAACAGACCAGACTGCCTGGAGCATGACTTATTACCCTGGTGGTTCAATCTGCTCCTCTGCCGGCTGCTTCTTGTGTGGGTAAGTACTAAGGTGGCTGGCAAGGCAGGTGGGCAGGGAGTCCTGCGTTGGGACCAGAGCTTTATTTTGTATGGTTTGGAACCCTCAGGTCAACTCCACAAAAAGTCAATACCCTCCCTGAGCCTTTTTCCACATCCACAATTCCCGCCTTGTTATAAAAACTGACAAGAACACAAGCAAAGAACAAGCCCAGTGCCTGGGGCTGGCTGGTAAGTGTGACTCCCCTTTCCCATTCTTCACCTTCCAAAGCCTAGATATTACGGTTTAGGTATTAGGTGTCCCCAAAAAGCTCACTCTTGAGACAATGCAAGAAAGTTTAGAGGTGAAATCATTAGGTTATGAGAGTTTTAACCTAGTCAGTACATTAATCCCCTCGTAGGGATTAACTGGCTGGTAACTGTAGGCAGGTAGGGTGTGACTGGAGGAGGAGTGTCACTGGGCGTGAGCCTTAGGAATTTATATTCTATCCTTGTTGAGTAGAGCTCTCTCTCTGCTTCCTGATTGTCGTGTCCTGAGTTACTTTCCTCTACCACACTCTTCCACCATGATGGTTTCTGCCTCACCTTAAGCCCAAAGCAATGGAGCCAGCTATCCATGGACTGAGACGCTGGCGACCAGGAACCCCAAATAAACTTTTCCTTCTCTAAAATTGTTCTTGTCAGAGAACAATTTGGCCACAGTGGTGAAAAAGCTATCTGAAACACTGGCACGGTCTTCTGCCTTCTAAGAATTTTATTCTCTTCCCCTAGAAAATTCTAAGGGTATCAATTAATATGGGGCCTGGGAAGAAATCCCCTTTGGGATTTTGAAGTTCTGGGCACAGTCCCCAACTGGGACATTCTCCAGAGTGCCTGAGGACATGTGGTTGACCTTTGTACCTTCCTTCCTCCAACCCTGCCACCACCCTCTGGTCCCAAGCCAGCTTATCACACTTCACCTTGAACCAGCAGGTGCCCCAATGGAGAGGCCAGCAATGGGCAATGGCCCTCTTGGGTGATGCCCACGTGCCTAGAGAAGGTGGTACTATGCCCAGGCTGGGGGAATGAGGCTCACCCTCAGATGGAAGTGGGGGGAGGCGGGGACTCTAGATGCACATTGACAGGAGCTAGAGTCCTTGAAACTTTAAACAAATGTGTCCTCTCCTGAACTATCCAGAGAATGGTGTCCTGGGCAGTCAAAGTGCTTGGATACAACCCTGTGGCTCCAGGAGAGCTAGATAGGGGGATTCTTGGTCCACACACCCCCAAGTCAAGGTCTGACCCTGGCCCACTGCCCTTGGCACACACATCCTGCAAACGTGCCCCACTCCGTCGTCACACCCTGAGAGCAAGGCAAAGGTCACCACACACAGCTTGGTTTCCTCTTCCCTGGGCAACACAGCAGCGGGGAAGGCCAGAGGCCAGTGGCTCCTCCACACACGGCCGCAGGGGAAGCGACCCAGCGCTCCCTCCCCGCCAGCCGGCACACTCACACCTTCCTCTCTGCTGCGCTCAGCAAACCTCAACTTTTGACACAAGGCAAATAGCTCTCATTAGGAAATCGTTGCCTGGGACAGGCTGGAACAATCTTTTTGGAGAGCAATTTGGCAATCTCTATCCCCAAAAGTATTCTCTTTGACTCCGCAACTGGACCTTGAAGGATTTACTTGCACAAGTGTGTGAAAGTGTATGTGTGTGTGTGTTGTGTGTATATAAAGATGTCACTGCAACAAAAAAATAAGGAATATTGAATGTACATTGATTTTATTTTGTGGCCCCCCTCTTAGTTTTGAGAAGTTACATATCAAGCATGGCTCCTCTTCCTGTTAAGTATAAGTTGGACCTTTCTTTATTGGTATGAAAAATGTCCACAGTATACTGAGAAAAATGTAAAAACCAGATTACAAAACAGTATCTATCCAACATAACACATTTACTTGTATGTACACAGGGGGTATGCGTATATGTAGGTGCACATGAAAAAAGAAAAAAGTACAACAAACTGCTAATGGTGGTTTTTTGGGGGGAAGAGGAGTAGAGGGAAGGAGAAACAGAACAGTTTGGCTCTCTACTTTGTACACTTCTTTATCACTTCATTCCGATATGTATGGCTTTCATAATGGAACACAAGATTCCTATTTTAGAAAACAATTGTGTCCTCCCAGCCTGGCCTCTCTCTCCTACCAGCTGCTGGATGCTGTGGGGACTTCCCGCACTTGTTCATTCTTGTGGGGCTGTAGGGAATTTCAGGTTCAGTGCTGAACCTTGAAGCCAAGGTGTGCAACTCTGGCTGCACATTATGGTTACCTGGGGTGCTTTAAAAATACCCCTGCCAGGACCTGCGCATTCCATCTAAATCAAAGCCTTGGACAGTGGGGTGGGCTTTCGTATTTTTTTTTTTAATTTTTTTTTTATTATTTACTTATTGATTCATTGAACACAAATGGAGTACAGCTATTGTTTCACTGGTTGTACACAAAGTAGAGTCACACCATCTGTGCATTCATGCATGTACACAGGGCAATGGTATCTGTCACACATTCTGTTATTAATTTTACCCCCCACCCGGCTTTGGTATTTTTAAGAGCTCCCCAGGTGGGTCTACTGGTGTTGAACATGGAGAATCACTAAGCCCAACCAAAACCCTAAAGATCGCTGGACTAGCTGAACAAACAGACAACACACCTCTTTAAATGGAAAGCAATATCACAGTAGAATTATTTTCTATCAAAAGTCACCTAGAGAGTTTGTATTCAGAGCTTCTACTCAAAATCCTGCTTGCAGGTGTGGAATTCATCAGCTCAAATGGGAAAAGAAAACAAGGAGGCAGGTCCCTTAGTTCTGGGTGTGGCTGTACCTGAGTTTATTTGGCAGCCTGTGCCCGCCCCCCCATGGAGGTCTAACGACCCAGGGGTCGGAGTTGGGCCTTTCCTGGCTCAGGAGGAACAGCTGAAAGAACTAGAGGTCCTCAGACCAGAGAAGGTATTTAAGAGACACATGGTTTCAAATATTTAAAGGATGATCAAAATGTGAGGCTCGAATCCAGCTGTAGGTCAAGGAAGGTGCTGGGTAATGCATGCAAGTTACAGCCAAGCAGGACTTTGTCTACCGTCCAGAAGAACTTTCTAACCAGCAGAGCTGCCAAGGTGGAAGGGGCAGTCATTCCGGGATTGCTGGAGCAGAGGATGTTGCTGGAAGACCCCTTCCCACTCATTCTCCAACTTCCAACTCTATCAGGCCAGGAACACTTACAAAGTTCTTAGCAAAATCCACTGGGAACACAGCTCCTTTGAAAGAAATTTCCTGCTCTTACTGAAGAGTCTGTGAACCAGGTAAGTGCCGGGCACTGTGCTAGGTGCTAGGAATCCAGGCAGCGGGCCAGCCAGCATCCCTTGTCTTGGAGCGTATACTGAGGCCAATGAAAAACACACGGGCCATTGCCGAGGGCCCGGCAAAACGGAGGGCATTGGCAGACACCAGCTGCAAGGGGGACACCACTTTAGACTGATGGCCTTGTACTAATGAGGACTTGTATCTAGAACACACAGACAACTCTCTGAAATTGTGATATGTATATGCGATAGTGTGTGTGTGTGTGTGTGTGTGTGTGTGTGCATGCTTTTGTACCATGATAAAGTCAAAAAAATTGTAAGTCTGACTATCATAATTCAGGAACCGTCTGCATATGAATCATCCAGAACAGGCAAATCTATAGACAGAAAACAGGAAATGGTGGCATAGGGCAAGGGGTGGGGGTGTGGTGGTGGCTTGGGGGAAACAGAAGGGACCACTACTGGGATTTCTTTTCTAGAAGATAAAAATGTTCCAAAATTGACTGTGGTGATGGCTGCATGACTCTGTGACTATCCTAAAAACCACTGAATTGCATACTTCAAAGGCATGGATTGCATGGTATGTGCATTATTATTAAAAATTAGAAGGGAAGAGATGTCACTCTTGGTGAAGGGGTGCTTGACTCCACTTCTGCATCCTCTCAACCTAATGCCTCCAAATTCCAATCAAGACCCACAGTGTCCTAGGCACCTCCCTGGTTGCCTCAGCCCTGGGTGCTCCTTCGTCTGGCACAAGTGCGCTTGTGCATGAGTAGGGGTCCTGCACGCCCTCAAGCTTGGAGGAAATCTGGGCTGGACCTCTGCAATCCCACGTCACTGGTCACCAACACTGGTACCCAGTAGGTGTCCCTGGCAGATGAAGGAGGAAACCTGACTTCAGAGAATGAGCCTGGTTTCCCAGGTTTGGCAAGGAAGAAGCCGGGTCTTCTGCCACCGCGACTGAAGGAACCGAAGCCTGAAACAAGCTGCTCTTTGCCTGGAGAGTTGGCTGGCCCGCAGACCCTGGCGTACAGGAAAAGTTTCCCAATCAAGCAGCAAAACTGGAATGCTATCAGCTCCCGTTTGGCTTCCAGGAGAGGGAACTGCACTTAAAATCCACTAACCCTGTTCCAATACTGGAAGACCCTGTGACTAGGTGAAATCTTTGCCCTTTGCTTCAGCCCAGGCCTCAGAGCAGCCCTCTCTGCCTACAGTCTTCTCCCCCTTCTTAAAGTGGTACCTGGCACCACAACACGAACTTCAGCACTGGAGGCTCCATTGCCAAGGTCCCCCAGTCCATTCCCAGAACTGTCCTCAACTGGTTGTGAGGCTCTTGAAAATAGTATTTTGCCCGACTTACTCTGTTTGTTCTATGGTATCTAATGACATTGAGAGTATAGTAAGTAGATTCTCAAAGAAGCCACAATTGCTTGTCTGATAAAGTCCAGTTCAGTCCATAAAGAAGTATTGAAGGGGCTGGGGATGTAGCTCAGTTGGTAGAATGCTTACCTCGTAAGCACAAGGCCCTGGGTTCAATCCCTGGCTCCACAAAAAAAAAAAAGAAGTATTGAGTGTTTACCATGTGCTGGGGTCCACACTAAACTGGCAACACAAGAGTTTATAAAATACTCTGCAGTTCTGGTCCTAGGGGGCGCTCCTAGCAGATGAGAGAGAGTGGCACAAATGGATAATGTCCTG
>JAJEJO010047640.1:0-14246 GCA_020662805.1 Glaucomys volans
TGGAATGTTCTTCTCCTGCTCCTGGGTCCAACCCCATGGAACACCCTTCGGATAGTCCCCCTCTCTTTCCAGGATCCAGGTCCTGGAGGGGACCAGAATGCTGATGAAGGGGCCTGAGCAGGGGCAAACAGAGTGTCCCATGTGGGACAGCTGTGAGGGCTATGGCTGCAGAGCTCATCTGCTGTCTCAGTCACCACCCATGTCCCCAGAGAGGAGGAGGATGATGAAGATGAGGGAATGGTAATGAAGGGAAGAGGTTCAGACTTAGGTTTCCAGTGTCCCCAGAGCAGACAGGATAAAGAAACTGACTGAGGCAGGAAGGCCAAGGGAAGGTGACAGCAGCCAACCAGTGCTGGACTTGTGGGTGCCTGGCCTAAAGAGTGACCTTCTAGGGAAGCAAATGGGCAGCAGTGAAACCCAGTGCACGGCTGACCCATGAGACAGCCCCGGGTCCGGTGACTGGGTGACTTAGGGTGGGACTGTCTTACTAAGAGATGTGAGTGGAACCTAATGGATGCCTTGGCCTGGCAGGCCGCAGAGGGAACTACAGTGACCCATTCACAAGGGGACTAGTTTTCCACTCTTTGTTGCACTAACTTGGTCATTATCACACACTGCTTGGCTGCCTTGTGGTGGACTGGTGACCCCCTGGCTGTCCTCTGGAGATCCAGGTGACTGAGGGGGACAGGCTGACCAGGTGACAGGGCAGACACGCTGACCAGGGTCCACTGACCAGTAGAGGGATGGGCTCTGAGTGAACTGACCAGGAGTCTGTGCTCTTGGCGTCTGACCATCAAGTGCTGGTCATGCACACCCGACAGACCCGCAGGGCCTTGGTGCGGGTCCTGGGTGTGGCACTTTGACTGGCAGTGGCTTCCTGGATGGCTATGTCCATCCATCAGGGAGCAGCCCTGCCTCCTGGAGCCCAGTCTGTGGCGCCCCACACGGGTCTTCACCGCACTCCGGGGAGGCCAGTCACCATTCTTCTGAAGCGCAGGAAACTCCTTGGAGAGCACCACAGCCGCCTGGGGGCTCCCCTGGACCTCACAGGCACTACCCACCTTGCAGCCAATCAGTGGCTGCACAAGCCTACTCCACGCCAGCCAGTCAGGCAGATGGCTCCATGTGCCACCTGGAGCTGAGACACAGCCATCAGAGCCAATCAGGAGCTGAGCCTGCATGCCCCTCCTCTCTTTGTGACCAGTGGGACGGAGCCAATCAGTAGCGGTGGGCGGAGTCCTGGGAGTTTGGCGTTTGTTCTCCGTTTGTTCTCCTTTCTTGACCTAGCTCACAAAAGCACACCCCACCTTCCAACCTTGATCACTCAGTTGCCCTTGACTGGCCCCATTTAACTATAGGTTCAACCTAGGGACACTGAGCATAGCATCCAGGGGCACAGAGAGGCCACGCCCCTCCCTGAGGCAGCACGAACTTCTCTCCTAGGCGTTAGGAACACCACCCCACTCCCCACTCCCAGGTGCTACACTCACACCAGCGTCAGACAACCAGGGCACCAACCTCACCTGTCGTGTGACGTTCCCTAGAGCTGGGGTGATGGTGGAGAGAACTGTCAGGCTAAGGGTGTCCAGTGAGTGCAAGACCAGAATGCCCAGATGTTCCCCAGAACCTGACCATTAGTGTGTTCTAGAGAGATGGCACAGGTAGGCACAGTTTCTCCTCCTGGGGGTGTGGTAGAGGTGGGACTGGTTTTGCTTTAGAGAAGACGTGGGGTTCAAAGCTCAGGAGGAAGGCTCAGACCAGGTGCAGGGCCAGCAAAGGTGGGATCCCCATACTCACTTGTGGCCTTAGAAGCTATATCCTCTTACTGTCCCCAGGGTATCCTGAGACAACTTCCACTCTCACCTGGGCCAGGGCTACATTCTTGTCCCAAACTCTGTCCTCATTCTCCTTAGGATCTCAACCCTGCCTGCTCCCCTTAAATCACGTAATTTTTTAAATTCTTTTATAATAGTAACTATTGAATTTGTCTTAGTCTGTTTGAGCAGCTACAACAAAATAGTGTACACTGGGTGACTTCAAGAACAGAAATTTATTTCTGAAGTTTTGTGGGCTGAACATCCAAGTTCAAGGTGCCGCCCATTTGGTTCCTGGTAAGGGTTCTCTTCCTGGCTTTTAGAGGACCATCTTCTCCCTTTCCTGTCTTACACTGTGAAGAGAGAGGCACCAAGCTCTCTGGCGCCTCCTCTTACTAGTCCTATCCTGAGGGCTCCAACAGCCATGCCCTCACTGACACCAGTTCCCTCCCAAAGGCCCAGTCTCCAAACACCATCATATGGGGGGTTAGGGCTTCAACATGTGGATTTTAGGAAAATAGAATTCAACACACAGGAAAATGTAGTAAGAACAAGAAAATCCTCACATCTTGGCTCTCCTTTCTCAGATAACATCTGTGTGTACCTTCAAACACACACCTGTGTGCACACACACATTCACAATTTCTATGCATGCTGGCTGCATCTTTATATTTTTATTTCATTTTTTTGCAGTGCTGAGGATACCTTGGGCCTTGTACATGCTAAGGAAGAGCCATGTCATTGAGCCCCTTTCTTATTTTTAAATACATTTTTCATTTTGGAGTAATTCTATATTTACAGAAAAGTTGCCAAGATGGTACAGAGAGTGTCCATAAATCTGTCACCCAGCTGCCCTGTGGTCAAAATCTGAGATCACCACAGCACACTGCCACATGAGGAGGTGATAGTGGTACATGCATTCTGTCCTATGTACAGGGCAGGGAGGGCATTGTTCTCTACATCTAGCTCTAATTTACCACCAGACGTGATTCCAGGCCTGTCAGTCACAGGATCTTGGGGTACAGGTCTTGTCTTTTCATCCTTCAATCTCTCATGCCCCAATGGAGGATCCTCTCTGCCTATTTCTGTAAGGGGCCACTGAGCCACTTCCTGATCTGGTGAGTCGTCCCCTCCTTCTCCTGCTTCCCTGGGGCTCTGAGCTCCCTGGTACTGTGTCAAGTGCCTCAAGACCCAATGACATGGTTCTCTCCAGCATGAACCTTCTTCAAGTCCTTCCTACCATCCTGGGAGAATTCTAGAACTCCTTCCTCTTGGATCCCATTCATCTGTTCTCCATAGCTGTATTCACAGGATCTAGAGACTGTCTAAATTGTCTTAGGGAAAGCAATAGACAACAATGGGCAAACGTTTAAACCCCTTTGTAATAACCCAAATGTGGGAAAACACCAAATGCCCATCAACTGAGGAATGGATAAACATATCCATTTGAATAGGAGCACTTCATATGACAAAGTATCACTCAACCATAAAAAGGACTGAACACTGATATCCACTCCAGCATGGATGAATCTCAAAAATACGATGCTATAAGAAAGAAGCCAAAGGGTCACATATGGTATGATTCCATGAATAGAAAATGTCCAGAGCACGTAAATCTATGGAAACAACTTAAGTTCGTGGCTTCCAGGAACTGGAGGAGGAGGAAATGGGCTGCTGAGTGAATACCAAAGCTCTCCTTCTGAGGTTCTGAAAATGTTTTGCAACCAGATAGAGGTGGTTGCACAACATCATGAATGTTCTAAATGTCATTGAATTGTTTGCTTTAAAATGGTTCATTTTATGTTATATGGATTTTGCCTCAATTAAAAAATGGTAATAGGTTAGGCACAGTGGCACGTGCCTGTAATCCATGCCTTGGGAGACTGGGGAACAAGGATCACAAGTTCAAGGCCAGTCTCCATGATAAGAGAGGCCCTCAGCAGCTTAGCAAGACCCTGTCTCAAAATAAAAATTCAAAAGGGCTGGGGATGTGGCTCAGTGGTAAAGTGCCCCTGGGTTCAGTCCCAAGAACCAAAATGTGATGATGATGATGATGATGATGATCATGATCATGATCATGATGATGGTGGTGGTGGCGGCAATGATGGTGATGGAAGCTTTGAAGTCAGATCTCCAGGATTCTCATGCCTGCTTCACAGCTCAGTCTCTTGCTTCTTCCCTTTGAACACCTGTTAAATGGGATTATAGGACCAAGCAGCTCCAGGGTTCATCTTGAGGATTCAGGGAATTGGCACGTGCAGTCTGGGGCAGTGTCTAGGGCATGGTTAGCCTCCAGGTACTCAGTTTTGGAGGACTGGTCAGAATACATTCCGCTGAATGCCACATGCTGCTGAGGTCATTGTTCCATTTTCTTACATGACTGTATTAGTCATCTTTTCATTGCTGTGGCCAAAACACCCAAGAAGAACAGCTTCTAGGAGGAGAAGTTTATTTGGGAGTCACAGTTGCGGAGGTTAAGTCTGTGATGGGCAGACTCCATTACTCTGGGCCTGAGGTGAGTTGGGACATGGCAGAAGGGTGTGGTGGAGGAAAGCTGCTCATCCCATGGCAGCAGAAAGCAGAGTGAGAGGGCAGAGCCAGGGAGAAAGGATAATCCCCAAAGCACACCCCAGGGACCTGCTTCCTCCAGCCACGCCCCACTTGCCCAACCATTTGAATTATGAATCCACCCAATGGATTAGGGTACAGCTGTCACAGTCTCATCATTTCACCTGTGGACACTCCTGCATTGCCACATGAGATGTCCAGGGAACACCTCTTATCCAAACTATAAAAATCACCTTTGGGTACCAGCTGTATGCTGCTCTCCACCTGCACCCTGATCCAGTGAGCATCCTGGTGGTCACAGGGGAAAAGCTGATGTTCCTGTTAGCAAATGAGAAGTATTAGACCAATGTTTCTACAAGGAGAAGTTTCACATCTGCACGGCCAGCGTTTTGTTTCATTTCTCCTTCTTCCTCATGGTCTGTTCCCACGAGTCACCAAGTTCTGGATCAGTGCCCTCTTCCCCACCTCTAGGCCCAAGTTGTGACCTCTCTTCCCCAGACCATTCCTACAGTTTTCTCCAGAGCCTCTGGGCTCCCCGTCACCCCTCCAGCCCATCACCCACAACATGAGCAAAGGTAGCTTCCTGATGGTCCCCTCCTTCCCTGCCTTTCCCTGCTGAACACACTTCCCTGAGCACTAGGCACTCCTCTCAGTCTCCCCCTCACCACCTGAGCCCTTGCTCAGCCTCTTCTCGCCTTCTCCACAGTTCCGCCCCACTGCAATCTCGTCCCCTTTCTCTCTTTGCAGGACATGCTCATCTTTGGCTCAAATTGCACCTCCCCACCAAGCTGCACTCCCCCACCCCCAAGCACTTTCCCACAGGTTGAACTGGAGCTGGTTCAGCAATCTCAGCGCCATTCCATGTGAACATTTGGGGCCGGGTGTTCCTTTGGCCTGCTGGGATGTCCTGTGCATTATGGGAGCTGAGCAGCACCCTGGCTTCCACCCACAAGATGCAGGTCGTTTCCTCTGTCCAGTATTGACAAGCAAAAATGTATCCTGACAGTGCTAAGTATTCATCTGGTGTCTAAAAAGAAAAAATCTCATGCTGGGAGGGAGCCTCCTGCATCACTTTCTCTACTTCTTCCTTTCAAGATCACCACAAACACTATGACTTCACTCCCTACCTGGTTTCAAAACAATGAAAGAATTAAGTGCACCTGGTTCCTTCTCGTCACATCCATGAAGTAAACCTTGGGAAATGGCTGGGTCATCCTGTCTCCTTGCTTTCCATGCTTTTGCTGCATGCCTGGTTTATGCCACACCCCAGGAACATCAGAGGAAAGAGGCACAGTGCTTGCCTCACCTTCAAAGGTCAACTCAGGTATCACACACCTGTAATCCTAGCAACTCAGGAGGCTGAGGCAGGAGGACTGCAGGTATGAGGCCAGCCTCAGCAAAATTAGCAAGACTCTGTCTCAAAATAAAATATTGAAAAGACTCAGTGGTAAAAGCATGCCTGGGTTCCAACACAATACAAAAAAACAACAACAAAAACTGAGGCACCTTAAAATTTTAAGAGATTGTTCACAAAGCAGTGACTCCTGAGTCAGGCAGTGCCAGACCACTTTTATAAGGCATTCATGGAAACAAAGCAAATAGAAATATTTGATTTGGTGTAAGGGAAACTAAGCCTTAAGTACCCATAAAGTTCCTAGTTAAAGGATGGTTGGTGGGCTGAGCATGGTGGTGCATGCCTGTAATCCCACCTGCTGGGGAGGCTGAGGTAGGAGGACTGAAGGTTCAAAGCCAACGTCAGCAACTTAGTGAGACCCTGATTCAAAAACAAAACAAAACAAAACAAAAAATGTGCTAGGGATGTCGTGAACACTGACGGGTGGCTTTCATGGTTCCCTTGCTTTCCTGTCTCCTCTCACCTGAGCATGAAGGTTTCAGATGAGGGTAGGACAAGGACTTGCCTGGGTTTTGGAAAGCAGGACTGACAGGGAGGTTGAGAGCTGCTCTGAGTGGTCACCTGAGACCCTGGGAGACTTGGAAGGGGCAGGGCTGCTTTCTGAGAGGCAGCTGCTAAGCAGGTGCTGGTGTGACCAAGGACCGGTGGATTCTGCTGGGGCTCCGGGAGGCCCACAGAGTGACAGGAGAAGGAGGGGCTTCATTCAGGGTCAGAGACTAGCACAGTGGGTGCTCTGCCCAGGAGTCAGCTTCCCGCTCCAGGGGCTTGTGGGTTCCAGTGCAGGACGGAGCCACAGAGGAGAGTCGGCAAGTAAGGGGGAGGAACGTTGAGATCTCTCGGGGAACAGGTGGGGTCCTGGGCAACCTGGGCCTCCTCTTCCAGCTCCTCTGGTGCTGCGGCTAGGCAGGCTGCTCTGGTGGGTGATGGGTGCAGACGCTTCGCTCACTCTGTTCCTTCTTTCCCTGAGCTTCCTGAGAAAGGTACCAGTTCTTTCCAGGGGACAAAGGTCTCCACTGAAATGACATGGAGTGATTGCTGCCCAGCTCCACCCAGTAGGCTCTCCAGGCTTCCCTGCGGGAGATTCCTAACCCTGCCCGCCCCAGCCCCTAGTGGAACCCAGGAGTTTATCCCTAGTTCCAGGAGACTGCCTCTGAACCTGTCTGCAGGACAGACTGGCATGTGAACGATGGCAGATGACAGGGTGTCCTTGCTGGGCCAGAAGTAGGCATGATATCAGTTTTCCCCTTAAAAACAAACCCAATGCACACCCATCCATCTTCCAGGGGCATTTATGTAGCCTGGCCTGTGTGAGTCTCCACGCCCGGGCTTTGCTGTTAATTCACGGATGTGCTTGAGGATCCTGTGAAATGCAGAAGATCCCCTCACAGTGCAGATGAAGAGACTGAGGTTCAGAGAGGCTATGCTGCTGTCTCAAGATTCCTCCTCAGCTCAAGGCAGGGCTGCAATTTGATCTCCAGCCTGATTCTGAGGTCTCCTCTCCTCTGATGTGGAGTGAGACAGAGGGGACACACATGTGCAGGAAATAGCATTCCGTGGTTGCTTCTGAATTTGACTGAAGGGAGAGCAGGAAATGATCCAGGTCAGGGACAGGAGAGGTACAGCCGCAGAGGTGAAGGCTGGGGACTCCTACCTACCCTTTGAGCAGCAACTAGTCCTCACCTTGCCATTGAAAAAAAATAACACCTTTGTTTAAGTCAGTCTTGTGATGATGGGAGAGTTGGTGGTGGCCTGGTCAATCTCAGGATCTTTAGGCTGATGAGGTCCATTATCTGATCAATCAATAATGCTGGAAAGTCCCCTCAATGACAGGTTTCTCAAAATCTTGTATCTCTTTGCTTTATTTATTGGTGGCTAATTAACAGTACACAGGTTGATCTGCACATGTCCCAGAAATCTGGGATTGACTGCCCTGGCGGGGAGACTGGCCTGGGGAGTGACATCCTGGACTAGTTGGGGGACCCTGTGGATTAAGATCTCACTTTTCACCCCTCTGGGATCCTCCTTGCTCCCTGATTTACCTCCTCCTACCCCACCTCCCTCGGACTGTACTCAGCGGCAGCAAAGGTGTGTTCTGAGAGTCCTGTCGCCATGTGCAGCATTTCCACCCCTTTTCATAGCCAGGAGGATTCACTGCGTGTTCTTCCCTTGGTGTAGGTGGCTTCACTTAGGGGAATTATGGATCCAGCTGCTGTGAATGTGTGTCTGGTGTGTGCTCATTTCTCTCACTGTTGGGGGGCAGGGCTGCCATGGGGGCAATGACAGCAGAGTCATACATCCATGGCTCCAGGGCACCCCCAAGTCCATGAGGAGAAACAAGAGGGAAGACGGAGAGGAGAGGGGCATTGGGGAGCACCAGGGAGTCCATCATCCTATCATTGACTCCCAGAGCTGTTGGTTGAATCATCCCCCAAAGAAGTGAGTTCCAGTCCTGACCCAGGCCCTCTGAATATGACTGGGAAGCAGGTAGGGTCTGCGCCATGTAATTGGATTAATAGGAGGTCATGCAGGATTAGAGTGGGCCCTAAACCCAAGGCCTAGTGTCCTTATGCCAGGAGGGAATTTGGACACAGAGACACAGGGAGACAGCCATGTGACAATGGAGGCCAGGATTGAGTCATGCTAACGGCAGCCAAGGAGCACTGAAGATCGCCAGCAACCAGCTAGAGCTGGAAAAAGCAAGACGGATTCCTTCTCAGACTTCAGAGGCGTAAGGCCCAGCCCACACCTGAACTCAGACCTGGCGTTCAAGAGTCTGGAGGGCCCTCCCTCCCCAGGGCCTGCCTCCCCGAGGCCCTGCCATAGCTGCTGTCTCCCAGTAACCCTGTGGAGGGGTGTTGGTCATGCAGCTCCCAAGGGCAGGGACCCCTGAGGTTGCACATGCCCAGGATTGGCCTGCCTGCCTGCCCCTTCCCTAATCTCCGTCCCTGTGTTGTTTCTCTCTCCCTCCCTCCCATCTCTCCTCTCTTCCTCCTTCCCCTCTTTCTCTTTCCCACTGTAACTGCCCTGGTGATGAACACACTGATTGAGAGGTTTTGGGGCAGACTCACGAGGACAGCTCAGAAGAGCACTGACGTGGTGGAATGGACTCTGAGCTAAGGGTTCATCAACTGTTTCAACTTTATTGTCTCTTTTCTGACTGTAAAAAGAATTTGTGCACTTTGTGGGGTGGGGAACACTTAACATACAGTGAAGTTTAAAGAAAGAAACCAAAACAGAGGTAGCATTGTCGATACCTAACTTTCCCCACAGACCTTTTTGCATGTGTGAACACAGAGGTCCTGGGTAGAAATCTCTGCTCGTGCTGAGCACACCCATAGCTGTCAATCAATCAATCTGTGCATTTTGTTTTTTTTATTTGAGGTTCTGGGCCTCAACTGAACTCAGGGTGTTTTGCTTGCAAAGCAAGCGCTCTACCAACTGAGCTCTCTCCCCAGCCCCAATCTGTGCATTTTCTAGCTGTGATCCTATCAGGTGCAGCTTTGCATTATAGGTTTCTAACTTAGAATTCAGCATTTGTGGTCTCTAAGGGGGACAGATTAGCTCAACAGGAGCAGTGCCCGTTTAAGCAATTGTTTTGGGCATTGATCCCTTGCTTCCTTTCCCATCCCAGGCAATGCTGAGCTAGGTATTCTTCCAGCATTCCAGGGATTCTGTGGCACTGGATTGAAGGATTGAAGAATTGAAGTTGGAATGGAAACACTGAAGCAGGTGGAAAGGAGATGACAGATTGGAGTGCAGAGCTCAGCGCAGGACCCACCCCATCCAACATCCCATTGGTCAGCTCTGACTGACAAGTGGAGTGGCCAATGGCCATGCTACCCATGATGTCATCTCTCAGGTCCTCGATGGGGTCTTCAGACTTCTCGGACCCTCCATCTTCCACGTTCCTCCTCCTGAATGTTCCTGCCAGAGACATCCAGACCTCATCCAGTCCATTTGCTCCCAGGTGGGACTCTGACCTGTTCTCCAATGCTGTCTGCTCATCTCCTTGTTGGCCTGGAGTTGTCCTTCAGGTTACAGGTCATGTCGCCTGATTCTTCCTAGGGGAAGAGTTAAGGAAGAGGTCAGGTCCCAGGTCCGTAAGTCCTGGGCAGATTGAGAGATGAAGGAACCCAGTGTCTAACCAAGCCCTGTCTCAAGGAACCCTAGGAGCTGGAAGAGAGGAATCTGGGGACTTACCCTCTACACCAAGAATCCTCAGCATTCCCAGACTTTCCGTTTTAATATCCAATTCTCTTACCATCAGAAGAAAAGTGAACATGATCCGCCCTGGATTGTATACATCTTTATACTAATGCAGTTGAGAAATAGAGTTTTAATATTGTTTTTATAGAGGAGGGACAAGGAGGTGGGCCCCTGGTCGTGTGGGTTCCCTACTTCACTCCAGACTCCAGCACCTGGGAATTTGGAGCTGCCTGTTCGCAGGAGGCATCTGGCCTCACATGGGTCCCCAACCCTGCTCAGCTAAATGCCCTGAGACCTTGTGTCTTCTGAGACCTAACTTGTGGATGGACAGGAAGCCCACTTTCTCACCCCTGACCCCCAAGGCTCCTGGCCTTCTCTTGCCCTGCTCTTCCTCCCATGTCCTGGACACTCTCAGCCTCTTCCCAAGCTGTCTCTCTCCACTGTGTTGGGGATTGTTCTGTCTCCACTGGGGCCTTCTGTTTCCCCATGCAACATACTTTCTCAAGGGGTGGTGGGGGGAGAGATAATTTGTAGTTGTCCCTTTATACTGTTTATTGATTGAAAACATATTTTTACTTTTTAAAACATTGCATCTAATTGGCCCAGAGCAACTGTCCAACAGAACTTTGTGCAATGCTACAAAAGGCCTACATCTGCATATCCAGTGTGGTAGCCACTGGCCCCGCGTGGATGCAAGCACTTGACTGACTGTGTGATTGAGGAACTGGATTCCTTGCTAGTTTAATTTTAAGTCATTTTCAATTTAAATAGCCACATATGGCTAGTGTCTCCCATATTTTCAATTCAAGTCTAGAGACCCTCCTTTAAGGTAGTATAAATTCAATTGACGGTTAAATGAACCCAGTACTAAAATCTTTTAAAATCTGTAACCTTTATATTAGATGACCTTTCAGATAATTTTGATCTCAAGGTTTGCATTTCACTGAGGTTTTAATTCACGTTAAATTTTAAAATTAAGGTTTATTCAGTGAAGAATTTCGGTGTGTTGGATACCTAGGTCTACGTGTGAGCCTTGGAGACTGAATTGAGAGGGGACATGCCGATGCCAGGTGACATGGACTGGCCCCAGGACACCTGGGCTGAACCATCCCTAAGACAGGGGCAATAAAACACCGTGTCCCTGAGGCCCCCTCACCTCACCAACTTAGGGGAGCACAGAGGACAAGCCTGGTAGAGAAGTCTGGATACACATCACCAGCACTCTGTGACCCCTGCTCCCAGTGACTGTCCTCAGTGCCCTCCTCTCTGCCCAACAGTTCAGCAGCTATTGCATCACACCAGTGAGACTACCTAACAGAGCATGACTACATGTGATCTGTCCCTGTAATAGCTCAGGCTTACTGACCCTCACAGCCCTGCAGCTGCTTCTTCCACTGTATCCTCTTTCTTCTTTAGCCTGGAAACACATAGGGCAAAGGACTCCGGGAATGCAGTTCCAGCATGGCCAAGCTGACAGTGTAAAATCTCCACAGAGATCTTCACACAGGTCTTCACGAAGCCACTTATGAGTGGTCCTTTCAGTTCAGGATGCAAGAGAATTAGACTAGCTCATTTGACCTTTCCCCTATCAGCTTTTACCACTGGGGGCTACTGTTCCAGCATCCATTGCTGCACATCAAGCCAGGCATGACTCACTGCATTGTGTCTCCACCTGTGAGCCGGCAGGACCCTGGCTGGGCAGCTTCCCAGCTGATTTGGCTCTGGGTACTTTGAGGCAGCTGCCCTGAGATGGTGGCCTTTGCCAGGGATGGATGTCTGACACCTCCATGCTCCTCCACATGGACCTCTCTCCAGCAAAGGGCCCAGGTGTTTTACACAGATGTCCAGGGATCCATGGGGCCGGGTGGAGGCTGCCAGACCTCCTCAATCTCAGAACATCTCACCCTCCACATTCTGTTGGCCAGAGCAGCCATGGCTTCATTCATACCCAAGAAGATGATGAACACCCTCTTGTGATAAGAGGAACACCTTGTTTGCATGGGAGTTGTTTGGGGTTGTGTCTGGAGAATGTTTTCTACTCCTGTCCATCAGCTGCCCTGTCTACCTGCCAAGGACCATACCCCTCTCAGTCAGGGATGTAGGGATTGATGCGCTGACTCCCTGACTCCAGACTCTTGATCAGGATCCTCTGCAGAGCTGCAGACGTCCCTAAGTCAGAATCCCCAGAGCCAGAGCCAGAGTCTGTCCAGAGCAGAGGCAGCGCCCCCTATGAGCAGTGCCCGGGCCCCTGCTGGGCCAGTGTGGGAGTGGTCCCATCTGGAGCTGCCTGAGGACTTCCAGTAGAGTGAGAGCTTCAGAGGTGTTGGGAATTCAGTCCAGGAATTCTCTTTGTCTCAGCATCACCTGTGTAACCCATATCCCTCAGGTCTACTGGAAGTCCCCACCATGTCTACACTGCCTCTTCCTCCCTGAGAATTCACTACTTGAGAAGAGCAAGATCCCCCAATCCCCAGGTGTGCTTGCCCCAATACAGCCACCTGTTCCATGGCACTGGAATTGTCTGGGGACTTGTGTGTCTCCCAACAGATGCTGCTGTCCTTCAAGGATACCACTGGTCTGTCCTCTTCACCCCTTTGCTGGAGACCTCAAGGCTCAGCGTGAATGTGCTCAACCTGACTGCTGAATGAAGCTTCTTCCTTGTTCCATGGGACAGACTGGACATTTCTTCCCTCCCAAACTAATGTAACCTCTCCTCCCCCAGCCCACCCAGTCCTGGACAGACAGTGTGAAGTGGCTCCCCACACAGACAAGAAGCAAGAGAGGTGATTCATTTGCTTTCTGAGTCCATTTTGGCTGTGAGGGCCAGATACAGAAACTGGGTGGCTTATAAACAGCAGAAGTTTACTTCTTACAGTTCTGGAGGCCGGGATCCTACAGTCAAGGTAGGGCAGATTCCATGTCCCAGAGGGCAAGTGTTCTCATCAACCACGCTCTCTCATTGTGTCCTACTGGGGCAAAAGGGGCAAAGGAGCTCCCTGGGGTTTCTTCTGCAAAGACTCTAATCTCATTCATCAGGGCTCTGCCCCCTAATCACTTTCCAAGGGCCCTGCCTCCTGTTACCATCCCTTTAGCAGGTAGGATTTCAACATATGAACTTTGGAGGGACACAGACATTCAGACCACGTTTGCCACTCTGACCTTGGTATCTTTTTCTGAAATTGGGGAAGCAGAACAAGAGGGCCTCCCCAGCTCTCTGGACTGGAGAGTCTTGAGTTCCTCTTTTACATGCAAATTCTCTGTGGCTTTCCCCATCTCTCCTTCCCATTCTTCTGTTTTTCTTTGCAAATTGGAGACCCTGGAAAACAGATGGGCAGTCACCAGCCTTTCTGACTACTGGGGGGCTGCAGTTGTTCCTGCTGGGAGAGAGTGTCTGGGCAGGATGGAGAGGAGAGCTCAGGGTGGGACTGCAGCTGGACAAGTAGGGGGCAGTGAAGGTGTGTGGTGGAGAGACCAGGATCACAGCCGCCTCCTCCCCTCTCAGGTGTCACTCCAGGTTAGGAGCAATGGGAGGGGATGATGCGCAATGGACAGCTCCATGAAACTCAGTGGACGGAAACAGACCGATTTCTGTGTGTACAGTCTTCAGAGGAAGCCACAGTATTCAAGGCAGTGTGCTCAGAGGAGAAACTGCGGAGAAAGGCCAGGGGCATCCCAGAGAGGGAGCAGGTGTGGCCCTGGGGAATGGGGACGGGTGGTGGTCCTGGAGTGCTCATGGTCACCTATTCTTGGAGGGCACGTGTTTTGCCCTTTTTGGGGGCACTTTTATCCACGTCAGGTATTTCTCATCTCCCTTAAAATGGTTTCAAGAAAAACTGGCATGAGTCCAACGAGGCTCCACCTCCCAGGACGTCCACCACAACCTGCCACAGTCCCAAACAATCTGTTGAATTCAGGCACATGCTTCCCACATGACATCCTGACCACCCGAGGGTGGCCTCCAAGCTGGCCTTTCTTGCTCCATGACTCCTGTTCACTGGGACTCCTGGGGGCAGAGCCCAAACAAGCAAAGCTCTGGAGGCTGACAGATCCATCCTGCTCTGGAGTAACCGGGCAGCCAGAGATCTTGGTGCTGAAGAAATCCATGCTGGTGGCTCAGTGGTGGACGCTTGCCTAGCATGCGCTAAGCCCTGGGTTCCGTACCCCGCATGGAATCCGTCCTGGTGAAGGGAGAAGTTTTGAACCTTTTAAGAATCTGCCTCTTCCCTTCCCACACTCTTCCCAGC
>JAJEJO010047641.1:0-32777 GCA_020662805.1 Glaucomys volans
CGAGGCGGCGGACGAGGGCGGCCCGCGCGCCCGGCTCCGCAGCCGCGACAGCTCGTGCGGGCGCCCGGGCACCCCCGGCGCCGCCAAGGGCAGCCCGAATGGCGAGTGCGGGCGCGGCGATCCGCAGTGCAGCCCCGCGGGTCCCGAGGGCCCAGCGCGCGGCCCCAAGGTGTCGTTCTCGTGCCGCGGGGCGGCCTCGGGGCCCGCGGCGGCGCCGGGCGCGGCGGGGCCGGCGGACGAGGCCGGCAGCGAGGAGGCGGGCCCGGCTGGGGAACCTCGCGGCAGCCAGGCCAGCTTCCTGCAGCGCCAGTTCGGCGCGCTCCTGCAGCCCGGCGTCAACAAGTTCTCGCTGCGGATGTTCGGCAGCCAGAAGGCGGTGGAGCGCGAGCAGGAGCGCGTGAAATCGGCGGGGGCCTGGATCATCCACCCGTACAGCGACTTCAGGTACCGCCTTCGGGAGGGGCTGGCCGTCGCGGAGGGGCCCTAGAGCGGCGCACGCGGGGCCGTCCTTGGAGCGCCCGGGAGGGCGGGGCGGCGCGTCCGGCCGGTGACCTCGGAGGGGGGGCCCTCGGTGACTTCGGGCGTGCCCGGGGCCCGCCCCAGAGTGACCCGGGCGAGAGAGGCTCCGCCTTTGGGGAGCCTGAGGGGCTGCGTGGGCTCCTCGAGTGACCCCGGCGCGCCCCCTCCCACGCGCCCTGACATCCCCGGCGCGGCCTTGCTGGGCGCACGCAGCGGGCCACAGGGCCAGGGTCTGAGTGCCGAGGGGCGGAGAGGACGAATAGAGGGGAACGTGGGTGCGGAGGAGGCAGCGGAGAAGGAGGGAGGGAAGGGCGCCCAGGAAGGACGCGTCCGGGTGATACCGGTTGGGAACGGGTTAAGCGGTCATGGCGCGCTGCGCGGTCTTCACCTGACCCGCTTGACAA
Organism: Glaucomys volans; assembly: GCA_020662805.1. Lineage (NCBI taxonomy): Eukaryota > Metazoa > Chordata > Mammalia > Rodentia > Sciuridae > Glaucomys > Glaucomys volans. Next base: position 924 of record JAJEJO010047641.1, read on the forward strand.
CGGTCTGGGTAGCGTGCAGAGGGCGCAGAACGGGCGGGGGTCCCCAAGTTGCGTCTCCCGCCAAGCGGCTGCCGGGTGTCCCATGTGTCGGTGGGTATGTAGATGTCGGTGTGGGATTTGCGTGGAGAGCCTTAGAGAAGAGCCACGGCCCGGTGTGCATCGTGTGACCGGCGAGAGTGGACAGTGCGTGTCACTGCAGGCCGCGGGTGTGCGAACATGAACAGTGATGGGTCAGGGTCCTGGGGGCGTGTGCCTGATGATCTAGGGGAGGCGTGTCCCCAGGGGTGTGTCTAGTGGGTCACTGAGGCCTATGTTGGGGTGGTGTGTAGGTGAGCGTGTTCATCGGTGGGCGGTGTGGTAAGCGGGGTGCGGGGTGTGCGGGAGTGTGTCCTTGGGTGGGGTGAGGTGTAGACCGGAGCCACCTACCACCCCAGGCACGCTGGTGAGCAGTTTCAGCACCGCGGACAGCGCCTGGCCTGGAAGTCGCCTGCGCTCCTGCCTCAGTCTCTCCTACCCCAGGCTGGGGTTCTCCATTTACTCCTGGAACCCCAGAGCCAGGCAAGGAGGGCTGTGGGCTCTCCCTTTCCTTGTCCCCTCCAGACCTCCAGAGGGTGACAACAGACCTGGAGGCACACAAGTCAGGGACAGAGCCTAGAGGGAACTCCCAGTTTCCAGTCCGCAGGCTGGAACTTCTTCCTGAGCTGTGAACGACCCACACCTGGGCTTTGGGAGTGGTCAGAGGGAGCCAGGGACCAAGAGGGCTGCTGGGACGCTCCAGCCTGCACGCAGGCCCTGCTCGCTTCCTGCTCAGAGTCCAGGCTGGGGAAGTTTGGACCAAGGTCTCCTGCAAAGCGGGAGAGTGAGACAGGAACCTCCTGCCTCAGCAAGGGCTCCCATTCTGCCCGGCCCCACTGCAAACAGGGCCTGTGCCCGCTGGCCAGAAAGGGGCACTGGGGACACAGAGGGTGAGAGAGAGGGCTGCAGAAGTGGCCACTGCCCAGGTTCCTCCACCTCAGCACCACTGGCACCCATGGGCTTGCTGAGGAGTGGGCTCCAGGCTGACTCTGGGCAGGAGGGCTTGGGCAGGGGCTGACCACAGGGTGGGTGGGAGGACGTCCACTGGAGGAGTTGACCTGCCCCCACACGTCCCCAACAGGCAGGTCCCTGTGGGACCCTGGGCAGGCCTGGCCTGCTCTGCACTCTGGACTAGAGAGGCTCACAGGCCGCTGTGTGGTCCACTGGGTCCTGGCCGGCAGGAGACTGAAGGGAGGCAGAAGCAGGGAGGGGGCCTGGCCTGCGTCAGGACTGCCCGAGGTGCAGCGGCCTCCACCAGCTGGGAACCTGTGCCCTGCCAGGCCCTCTGATTCAGAGTGGGCACTGCCCCTGCCAGGCCCTGCGATTCAGCGTGGGCCCCGATGCCCGGCACCTTACTGGGCTGCCTGTGACCTGCTGGGGCTGTCAGAGACCCTCACTGATGTTGGTCTAATGATCTTAGTGCTACCATGGCGACCCAGGATCGGAGGTCCACCCAGGTCCAGGGGAGAAGGAAGAAAAGGGAGTCCTAAGAGTGCTGTGAAGGGCTGGGGTCATGGCTCAGCGGCACGTGTGAGGCACTGGGCTCGATTCTCAGCACTGCATACAAATAAATAGAATAAAGGTCCACTGCCAACTAAAAAATATTTTTAAAAAAGACCGTCATGGACACTGGGGGCACCAAGGGGGCTGGGGGCATATGCGGGAGCAGAGTGGGGCAGGGGCCCTCAGCTGCCCCTCCAGGTGGAACCTCTCCACTTCCTCCGCTTCCCAAGCTGGACATGGTTCCGGGTTGGTCTGTTCCTTGTTGATGCCCTGCACTGCCTGGCACCAAGAGGGGGCCGCTGTGACCACGAGCGGGAGCAGCCCTCTGCCCACGCTGGTGAGGAGCAGGCCGTGGGGTGGCCCCAGGGGGACGGTGTCCCAGCTGAGGGAGGCAGGCCCCAGGGGCCAGGGCAGGACCCCAGTGAGCAGTACCTGGGGTCCTCTCTGGCCTCCTGTCCCCCTTCTTCCTAAGCACAGAGGATGGCATGGGCCTGACCTCCACAGTCCTGGTGGTTCCTGTGGGCTCAGACCTCACAGCCTCCTCTCCCGCCCTGGGGTGAGCAGCAGCCCCTGTCTGAGCGAGGTCCCTCCAGCCCTGGGAGGGCTGCAGGCCATGCGTGCCAAGAACACAACACCGGGCAGACCGGCAGGTCCCGCAGCTCCCTGCTGGACAGGTCCACCCCGAGGGAGCCAGGGCAGGACATAGCAGGTGGACCTGGTACCCCACACAGATGCCAAGAGACATCTGGGAGCTTTCGTGAAGGAGCAGGTCGCAGGGACACAGGGGAGACCGGGTCCCTCTGCGCACACCACAGCTGGGGCTGAGTTGGGTCCTGGCCCCTCCTCCAGGGACAGCGGGCCTGGAGGACCTGTGCGGACCACCCTCACCCTCTGCCCTTCTCCGGCACCTGGTTCCCAAGTGCACAGAGTGGCAGGCGGGAGAAAGCGGGCCACACAGACCTCTGAGGGCAGAGCAGGGCAGGGCAGGGCAGCGGGCACTGGCTGGGGCATTTCCCTCCCTGCTCCTCTCTGACAGCCACTGGGTGGCCGAGGCAGCCCTGAGGACAGGTGGAAGTTGGTCCCCAGGAGCTCTGGCCAGGGGCAGCCACGTGCCCTTTCCACCTCTGGCTGGCTCCCGTGTTGTGCCTGGGAATCTGACCGCGGCCAGTGCTCTGCAGGCTTCCAGCCCCCGCTCCAGGTCGTCCTGCAAGGACTGGCGGAGGGGAGAGCTGTGTTCCTCCCGGGCCCTCAGGGGCTTCAGGCCTAGCCAAGACCTGCTGCCCTTATCCCTGAGGCCCCCAGAGCCCATCCCCCCAGTGGCCAGGGGATCAGCAGGTCGGGATGCTGCCCAGAACTGTGCAGGCCCTGGGTGGAGAGTGATCCAGCGGTGGCCAGAGCTGAGGTGGGGGCCGGGGGCGGGGCAGTAGGCCAGCTCCCACCTGGGTGCTCGGACCCAGGCCACCTCTGGTGAGGAAGGCGGAGCTGTGGTCTGTGGAGGGTCAGGGGTCAGGAGTCAGGTGGCCGCTTCAGTACCTGACTGGGAGCTGCAGAGGCCCTTCTTCCACTGCCCCCTGGCTCAGGCCAGAGCCTGCCCCGTCCCCCTCAGCACCCGCAGGTCAGTCCCTGAACCCCACCCACCGGCTGCAGCCCTGCTCTTCTCTCTCCGCTGCTGCCCTGCCTGTCCCCGGCCTTTGGCTGACCGTCCCTGCTCGGTCCTTCCCAGTCATTCAGACCTCCTGGCTCCTCCTCCTCCTTGCCTCCTGCCCCAAGGGGCCTCAGAGCCTTTGTACCTGCAGTTCTCTCTGCCTGGGTACCACCCCTGACCACGTGGTCACCACCTCAGAGGCCGCTTCCTCCCTGTCCACTCTGGCTCCAGTGACACACACCATGAGCCTCTCCCTTGGTGTGCGTTCCCCTTCTGTCCTGCTTGGTGGGAGCCAGAGAGGGGGCCGTCCGGTCAGCGCATGCCCTGGCACGGGGCGCGTTCCGACCCACTAACGTCGGCCTGTCCAGATGTCCGCCCTCTTCGCTGCCCGCCCTCGGCTCCCTCCTACTTCCTGCCACCTGCGTGGACTAAACCCACACGGGGGCGGGGGCTCAGGGCCAGGGATCTGCGATCCCTGGACTGCCTCCTGTCGCGTCTTGCACCTGCCCAGAGACGCGGCCGCCCCCGCTGTCCAGCCAGCCCTGACCTCCGGCCTTGGGGCCTCGGGGTCTGGCAGTCGGGCTCCCAGGACCCCCGCTCCAGCGGGGGCTGCAGGCGCTGGCAGAGCCTCCCACTCCCCGCGGACCCCACCGGCTGGGCTCCCAGGCCTAGGGGGCGCGGGCTCTGGGCGGGGCCGCATGGTGGGCGGAGCCGGAGGCCGGCTCTGCCCGCAGGCTGAGGGGCTCCTGGACCTCCGCTGCGCTATTTGCCAGGGATGACCTTTTTTGTCACTGGGGGTTGAACCTAGGGGCACTTTAACACTGAGCTACATCCCAGCCCTTTGCATTTTTCCTTGAGACAGGGTCTCTCTAAGTCGCTGAGGCTGGCCTCCTGCTTGTGATCCTCCTGCCTCCGCTGGAACTGTGGGCAAGTGCCCTAGAGCCCGCCTTCCTGTTAGATCCAGCGCCACATTAAAAAAAAAAAAAAAAAAAAAAAAACTTTATGTATCTATTTTTAGTGTTCGATGGACCGTTATTTAATTTACATTTTATATGCGGTGCTGAGAATCAAACCCAGGGCCTCACACGCCAGCCAAGTGCCCTATCGCTGAGCCACAAACCCAGCCCCACATTTTTAGTATGAATAAACAATCATAAAAATTTAAAGCAATTGAATTAAAACAATCTTGAAATTAAACAGGAAAAAAATTTTAAGGAATTTTTCTAAGAGTTGAAGATTAATGTTACTTAGGGTTTTTTTTTTTTTTTTTTTTTTTTTTTGGTACTAGGCATTAAACCTGGGGGCACTTTATCACTGAGTTACATTCCCAGCTCTTTTTATTTTTTATTTTGAGATAGGATCTGAGTTGCTTAGGGCCTCCCTAAGTTGCTGAGGCTGGTCTTGAACTTGAGATCCTCCTGCCTCAGTCTCCTGAGTCACTAGAACCATGGGTGTGAGCCACCATGCCCAGCTCCCTGCTGATTTCTTAAACAGCCTTAACTGTGGTCATTCTAATTCTTGCTGAGAAATCCCTGGAGAGCTGAGTGGCCCTGGTGGTCAGTGCCGGGATCAGGAAGGAGGGCCCTGGGAAGCATGGCTCCCCACGCAGGTGGGCAGGGCAGGTGGGGGTTCAAGGCAGTGGCTGCCCACAGCAGCAGGACCCACGAGTGGAGGGGGTGGTGGGGATACCACCAGGAGCAGAAGCCCCAGGCATGAGGCAGGAGGTCCCCAAGTCTCCTTGTCCAGCGTGAGTAAGATGGCGGGGGCGTGCCCAGCAGGTCTAGCGCACCCCTGCCCCAGCCTCAGTGTCCTCCTGAACCCTCTTCCCCTTCCGGTTCTTTCTGTGGGGGAGCAGGACCGCGGGGATGGCCACCTCCAGGTCGGTTGCTCCAGCCTCCTGAAGCCCGGGGTGCTCCCTGCCTGGGGAGCTGGTCACCCCACGTGACCCCTGCCTGGGACCTGTGCCACCGTCTGTCCGGGAGGCCCTTGCTGTTGGTGAGGAAGTGGGGAGTCAGAGGTGGCACCGGAGCCTGGGCCACAGGGCCGCACAGTCTGGTTTGAGGCCCCTCTGTTGGGTTTTGGACCCTTGTCCCTTGCTCTTTCCTACCTGTTTGGACACACAGGAGGGCAGGCAGTTCTCAGTCCAGAGAGGGTGAGCCACATAGTGGCCCCTGGGGGTGGAGGGGTGGGCAGAGCTGGCTGGTGGGACCCCGAGACCCTGGGGTCCTGTGGAGGAGCCCTGCAGCAGATTGGGGTCTAGATCCAAGCGAAGGAGGGCCCCAGCCTTCAAGCAGAGTCGTTTGATTTTGACCTTGGAGTCTGGGGGCAGCGCATCCACCCCGGTGGGTGTCAGCCCTGCACTCTCCAGAGGTCTCGTCCCCACCAAGGTGGTCTGTGTGACCGTCTGTGAGCCCAGCCCCCTCCCCATCATGCGGGCGCTGCGAAGCCCTTCACAGGAGCCCGCGCCACACAGGCTGCAGATGGAAGAGGAGACGGAGGTTCCCAGGACCTGGAGAGCTTCCCACGGTCACTTGTGCCTGTGGGCAGAGCTCCCTGGGCTGGCTCAAGCGGCCACGATGTTGGGTCCTGTCCAACCCTTGGCTCTGACAGACGGAGCTGCCGTGAGCATCTCAGTACAAATCACTTTCTAATTTTTTTCCTTCTCCCATTTGGACGATTTCCTTGAGATCAGTTCCCCAAAGCGGGAGGCCCGGCCGCCCAGCGGGCTCAGTGAGGCGGGCTGAGCCCTCCGGCGCCACGCAGGCGAGCTGTGAGCTCCTGCGACAGCCGGCCGTGGATGGCCCCCCAAACCCCCTGCCTAGAGGGAGAGGAGAGGCCGACAGTCTGGGGGAGGGACCCAGACTTTATTTTTGGTGGTGCTGGGGCCGAACCGGGGCCTCGTGCATTCTTGGCAAGTGCTCCACTGACCAGCCCCATTCCAGCCCTGGGGTCCCCCAACTTTAAGGGTGAAGGAATGTTGGTGCTCACATCTCCCTTTGTGTGGTGGGGACGGAGCCCAGGCCTGCTGTGCTGGGCGAGCCCAGTCCCTGCTGGAAACCCAGCCCTCCTTGGCCTGTCTGCATGCTGTGCTCTGTGGGCTCAGACCCCCGTCGCAGGCACCCTGCATCCCAACACCCCCAGGCCCAGAGAGTCCTCTCTCTCCTCTCACTCTCTCTTCCTCTGTTGGTACTGGGGGCTGGAATCAGGGGTGCTCTGCCCCTGAGCTACATCTCCAGTGCTTTGAGAGTTCTTTTCTTTCATGGCGTGGTAGGACACACCTGTAATGCCAGTGCCTTGGGAGGCTGAGGCAGGAGGATCGCGAGTTCAAAGCCAGCCTCAGCAACTTAGCCAGGCCCTAAGCAACTCAGTGAGACCCTGTCTCTAAATAAAATACAAATCATTATACTATGCATATGTATGAATATGCAAATGGTGTGATTTTACTTTGTACACAACCAGAAAAACGATAGTTGTATTCCATTTGTGTACATTGAACCAAAAATAAATAAATTAAAAAAATAAAAGCAAATAAACTAATAAATGAAATACAAAAGAAATACAAAAAGGGCTGGGAAGTGGCTCAGTAGTTAAGTGGCCCTGGGTTCAATCCCTGGTGTGTACACACGCGCACACACACACACACACACACACACACGCACACACACAAATTCTTTTAAGATTTGAGACAGCATCTCATTAAGTTGCTGAGGTTCTTGCTAAGATGCTGAGGCTGGCCTCAAACTTGTGATCCTCCTGCCTCAGCCTCCCAAGTTGCTGGGACGACAGGCATGGTGCTGCACATGGTGTTTTGTTTCATAGTTACCTAGTACATCCATGGTAAAACCTGCCTCTCAGTCACTCAGCCACTAGCTGAGGGAAGCTCCGTGAGTCCACGTCCCGTCCAGTCTCTGAATGCTGGTGTTTGGACCCTCTTGTCCCTTGGTCACACATGGTGGCCTGTGTCTGGCTCTCACTGAGCACCAGGGCCTCTGGTCCGTCCACGCTGCAGCTGCCACCTGGCTCCTGGTGTGGGTGTCCCGCTGTGTTTGCCAGTCACCCAGGGGTGCGCACGTGGGCTGTCCTGCCCTTGCCACTGTGACCTGGGCCCGGGCGGGAGTGTGGGCGTGCCGGCCTCTGGGGGCACCTTGCCTCTGAGTGGACTGCTGGGTTGCGTGGTGGCCCTGTGCGCGCGTTTCTGAGGAGCCCCCTGTCCCTCAGGCAGGTTTTGATTTGCATTTTCTCAGTAGGTGGGACTGGGCATCGGACAGTGCAGCCGACGTCCCCATTAGGGGACACCCTGCTCACAGCACCGTGCCTGGCCATCAGGGGCTATTCGGTGCTTCCCAGGAGGAACCCTGGGACTGGCCTGGGGATGTGTCTGGTCAGGTGCACTTGGGGGCGGGAGGGATCTGCTGCTGCCTGAATGTCTGTCACATTGAAGATCCAGACTTGCCAGGTCCAGGCCACCTTCCTCTCGCCCTCTTGTCTGAACCTGCTGATGCCAGCCAGCCCTTGCCTTGGCCTCCCTCTGCCTCCTCCTGAGCCCGCCCCCGGGTGCTGTGCCCAGTCCACCTGGACTCCCCTCTGCCCTCCACATGCCCAGCGCTCCCACCGGCTCTGCCTGCCACCTGTACCTTCTCCTCTGTCCCTTTCTGAGCAGTTCCTTGGGCTTCCTGGGTCTGCACCCCTAAGGGAAGGGCAGAGCCGGCCACAGACAGGGACTCGGGCCGTGGGGAGGCCTTCTGGGGGGCGCGCCCCTGCGCAGAGAGCTGGGGTGGCGGCGGCTGAGCAGCCCTCTCCCCCCAGGTTCTACTGGGACTTCACCATGCTGCTCTTCATGGTGGGGAACCTCATCATCATCCCCGTGGGCATCACCTTCTTTAAGGACGAGACCACCGCCCCGTGGATCGTGTTCAATGTGGTCTCGGACACCTTCTTCCTCGTGGACCTGGTGCTCAACTTCCGCACGGGCATCGTGATTGAGGACAACACGGAGATCATCCTGGACCCGGAGAAGATCAAGAAGAAGTACCTGCGCACGTGGTTCATGGTGGACTTCGTGTCGTCCATCCCGGTGGACTACATCTTCCTCATCGTGGAGAAGGGCATCGACTCCGAGGTCTACAAGACGGCGCGCGCACTGCGCATCGTGCGCTTCACCAAGATCCTCAGCCTCCTTCGGCTGCTGCGCCTGTCGCGGCTCATCCGCTACATCCACCAGTGGGAGGAGGTGAGGACGGGGCGGGGGCTGGGAGTGGGCGTGGCCAGGGGACCCAGGGTCGGGGGGCCAGACGTGCGGGGGCAGGGCCTCGAGGGATGTGGGGCAGTTGTGGAGGCCTGCTGGGTGCAGGGCGGTGAGGACCCCCAGGGCACCAAGGCGCGCCCTAGGAGTCCCGGAGGAGATGAGGCAGGTGGGGAGGCCTGGGGCAGGGAGCCTCGGAGGGAGTCCTCCAGGGACTGGCAGGGGATGAGCCTGCAGGGTCACAGGTTTCACCCCGTGGGAGGAGGCTCCTGGGTCCACCACGGAGCAAGCCCCCAGGCCATGCAGTGGAGAAGCAGAGTCAGGGAGAGAGGCCCCGGCCTCTGAGTGCTCCCTGCCCTGCCTCTGCCCTGTGTGAGATGTCCCGGGTCCCTCCACAGAGGCTCGGAGGCCGAGAGCCAGCTCCCTGCCCCACAGCTCGGCGCCCTGCCTCTGCCCCTCCTGCCGTGTTGGTCACTGGGGGACTCAGGCCGGGCAGGGCTGGGCGGGGTCCGGGAGTGTTGGTGGCAGCAGGGGCGCAGGGCCTCCAGGGCCTTTGGGGAGGGTGCAGCCAGCGGCCTGCAGGTGGTGACGGTCAGCTGCACCCCCAGATCTTCCACATGACCTACGACCTGGCCAGCGCGGTGATGCGCATCTGCAACCTCATCAGCATGATGCTGCTGCTCTGCCACTGGGACGGCTGCCTGCAGTTCCTGGTGCCCATGCTGCAGGACTTCCCCAGCAACTGCTGGGTGTCCATCAACAACATGGTGGTGAGCCCCGCCCGGCCGCTCTCCTCCCAGAGGTGGCTGGGGGCTTTCCCGAAAGTGGGAGGGTGGACTCCTGAGCCATGGGGGCTGGCGGGAAGGTGCCTGCGGCCTGCTGGCCTGGTCACTGCCTGTCAGGAAGGGCACTGGCAGGTGGGAAGCCAGGGCGGGCCCCGTAGGCCTTGCTTCCTGCCCTGGCCAGGGGCAGCTACAGGACTTGGCACACTTCAGGCTGGCAAGAGCGGCTGGGCGGTGACAGTTGGCCTGAGGGGTCAGGAGCCTCAGAGGGAGAACCCACAGGCACCCCTCCTCGGCGCCTGGCACGGCGGCCTGGGCTGAGGAGACCATTGTCCTGCTGCTGTCCACACAAGTGGTTCCATTTCCTGGATGGGCCCACTTCCCCCCTCCCCAGCCTGGTCAACTGAGGACGTCCAGGAGTTGGCCCTCTGCCCCCCTGCCCCTGGGTGACTCCAGGGTCCCCAGCTCTCCTGTCCCGGGGGCCCCTGGAACGCATGTGTCCTCTTGGCCTCTCAGACACTGGTCAGTCTGGTGCTCCGAGGCTGCTTCTCCAGGCACGAGGCTGCCCTGCCTGCCTGTTTCTCCCGGTCACCTCTGGACACAGGGAGCTCACCACCTGAGTGCCTGGGAGGGAGGTGGCTGGTGGGCCAGAGCTGCCCAGGGCAGTGCTGCCCCAACCGCCGCCCTGGCCTTGCAGAACCACTCCTGGAGCGAACTGTACTCCTTCGCACTCTTCAAGGCCATGAGCCACATGCTGTGCATCGGGTACGGGCGGCAGGCGCCCGAGAGCATGACGGACATCTGGCTGACCATGCTGAGCATGATAGTGGGCGCCACCTGCTACGCCATGTTCATCGGCCACGCCACGGCCCTCATCCAGTCGCTGGACTCCTCCAGGCGCCAGTACCAGGAGAAGGTCTGAAAGACCCTGCCTTCCAGCCCTGCGGGGAGGCGGGTGGAGGGACACAGCCCCACCCAGGGCCCTGGGGGGTCACAGCCCTACCCAGGGGGCCTTCAGGGAGGCTGGGGGGGGGACACAGCCCTACCCAGGGGGCCTGAGGGAGGCAGGTCCTTCCCCACATCTGATGGGGCCTCCCTCCTCCTGCTTTGTGTGGAGGGCCCCGGGGCGGGCAGAGGGGCACTGTGGGTGTGGACCCAGTACTTCAGCTGTGACTGGGGGCATAGGGGTGGAAGGACTCAGCTGGGAAGGGCCAGTACCCAGGGTCAGGACTGGGTCTGGGTGGGGCACCCAGGGGCTCAGGGTGTCTGGGGACACTGGATAACAGGCCTCGGAGCCAGCAAGGGTGCTGGACGCTCCCACCTGGCCCCTGTTTGGTGAGAGCGCCCACAGGGTGGTTCTGGGGGGAAGGGTGGGAGAATGTGGGTGTGGGTCCCCCTGAAGCCCACCCGGGGCCGAGGTCGCTGGCACGCCTGGCCCTCCAGGCGCTGTCCGCCGTCTCCTCCGGAGGCTGGCCCTGGCTGAGAGTGTGGGCCCCCAGCAGTGCCAGCCAGGACGGGGTCAGCTGGGCCCTGAGCCAGGCAGCGCGCTGTCCGGAAGCCGTGGGCCTCGCACCCAAACATGAGCTGGTGCCGCCACCCGCCTGCCGTCACGGGTTCTGCTGAGCTCAGAGCAGCTGCGGCGGGCAGGGCTGGGGCGGAAGTGGGCACCTAGTGGCATCTTGGGGACAGCAGGGCCTGGCACCCACTCCCTCTGCCCTGCTCGGGAGGCGCTGACACAGTGGGCTGTGCGGAGGGCACGGCGGGGAAGCCGGGGCTGGCAGGGGGCCCAGGGCACGGGCACTGGGGCAGCCTCCCTCCTCTGGAGTCCAGCGGGGGCCCTGCGCATGCCCAGTGAGTGGAGACCCCCCAGGGGGCCGGGCCCCTCTGGACTGTGGTCCGAGGCTCCGCCAGCGTGCAGGAAGTGCGGGTGGATGTGGATCTGCAGCTGGGCCCACGGCCCTTCAGGCCGAGGGGCTGGTGCGCCCCACATCTGGGCAGCCGGCTGCTCTGGCGGGCAGCTGCTGACCGCCCTTCCCACTGCAGTACAAGCAGGTGGAGCAGTACATGTCCTTCCACAAGCTGCCCGCCGACTTCCGCCAGAAGATCCACGACTACTACGAGCACCGCTACCAGGGCAAGATGTTCGATGAGGACAGCATCCTGGGGGAGCTCAACGGCCCGCTGCGGGAGGTGAGCCGCCTGCCCACTCCCTGCCCTGGACACGGGGAGCTGGGAGGAGCCCAGGGCAGGCCGGGCTGACCAGAGGCCCAGCCCTGGCTCTACCCTCCAGCCTGTGGGCCCTGGGCAGATCTCCCAGGGCTGCCTGGTGGAACCCCCCGCTGGGCCACCTGGACACAGACGGGGACCTGTCTGTCCTGGGTCCCAGGGCCAGGCACAGACCCAGGGGCGCCCTCTGCCTCCAGCCCCAGGAGCTGCTCCACAGCCCCTGCCACTGTGTGAGGCCTCATCTGCCTGACCTTCTGACCTGGCTGCTTGGTGGAGACCCTGTTTCCAAATAAAGTCACATTCTCAGGTCCCATGGGTCCAGCTTCAGAGTCCAGAGCGTGACTCACCAGGCAGCCACTGAGCCCCATTGTGCCCTTGGGGACAGGCCACGGGCAGGGGCAGGAGGGTGGGGAGGTGAGGTCCAGCCCCCACTGGCAAGGGCAGAGGCCCTGAGAGACAGCAGGGGAGAGAGGGGGCCACCGGACACAGGACCTCCCGGGAGGTGGCACCATGGTCCACTTCACTGGGAACACTTGGTGCTGGGTAGTGACCATCACTGCCCTTGGGCCTCCATTAGTAGACAGAAGTTGCAGACCACAAAGGCGAGATGTGTGTGCGTGTCCACGGGGGCTGCCCCAGCGCCAGCTCTGACTCCAGAGTGCTCCCAGGCCCCCTGGGGAGTGTCCACCGCTCCCCGGCCCACCCAGACCCGGCCTGCTGCCTGTGCACTGCAGGCTCTGGGCCCAGCCTTACCCTTCCTCTTCAAAACAAGGGCCAGGGACCTGGGCTGGCGGGCTTCACACACCATGGGGGCCCTGGTCACCTGAGCCCTGTGGGCAATGGCCAGCTCTGGCACTGGGCTGTCCAGGCTCCCCCTGCCCCAGGTGCACCTGCGTGGGCCCCCCCTGTGTCTTTCTGCTCGGGGGGCTTCCACATGTGTTCTGTCCGTCAGCCTCTCTTCCTGGGGGGCCTCTGGCCGGGACACACCCTCCTAACTTCCGTGCGACTCTCCATTTTGCTTCCAGTGCCTCTTTGCTGTGCACAAAACCCCCGACGCAGCGCCTTTGGCGTTTTACTTTGAGACAGGGCCTCGCTGGGTTGCTGAGGCTGGCCTGAACTTCCATCCTCCGGCCTCCCCAGTCATTCCCTGAGTTGATCCTACCTCCTGCTACTTCCTCCACTCTTGGGGGTCATCCACAGGACGCTTCTCGGGTTTCCTTCCCACTCCTTACGTTGCAGATTGCTTCTGCTCATCTGGTGGCCTTGGCCGGCGTGGGAGGGGGCCTCTGTCCTGGCTTTTGGCTGTCCAAGGTAGGACTCTGGCCCAGGCCATAGCTCAGCCCCAGCCCGCCTGCCCTGCAGGAGATCGTCAACTTCAACTGCCGAAAGCTGGTGGCCTCCATGCCGCTGTTCGCCAATGCTGACCCCAACTTTGTGACAGCCATGCTGACCAAGCTCAAATTCGAGGTCTTCCAGCCAGGAGACTACATCATCCGGGAGGGGACCGTGGGCAAGAAGATGTACTTCATCCAGCATGGCGTGGTCAGCGTGCTCACCAAGGGCAACAAGGAGATGAAGCTGTCTGACGGCTCCTACTTTGGGGGTGAGCTTGGGGCCCCGCAGGGCGGGCAGGAGGGTCCCGCAGGGGCAGCAGGCAGGCTGTCCAGCAGCTGAGGCCCTGTTGCCCGCGCAGAGATCTGCCTGCTCACGCGGGGCCGGCGCACGGCCAGCGTGCGGGCCGACACCTACTGCCGCCTCTACTCGCTGAGCGTGGACAACTTCAACGAGGTGCTGGAGGAGTACCCCATGATGCGGCGCGCCTTCGAGACCGTGGCCATTGACCGCCTGGACCGCATCGGTGAGCTGGCTGCGCGGGATGGGGAGGGGCGTGGCCTGCGACTCAAGGTCCTCAGGATCCCACCGCGCGGACCCACCCTGGTTTGGGGAGGAGGGGACGGGGTGCTTCCGGTTGTGAGCAGTTTCTGCGCTTTCTGCCCGTGTTGGAGTGCCCATGGTGGGTGCTCGCGCGCTGGCGCGGACCCAGAGGTGGCCTCAGGGGGCAGTGGCCAGAGGCCATATTACACAAGCCCTGCTGTGTGCCACTGAGGATGGGACGTGGGGCATTCCTGAGGAGCCCTGCTGAGTCCAGGGTGGAGGCACAGCCAGGCCTGAAGGGGAGAAGTGTGTTCCTGGTGTGGGCATAGCAGGTGGAGGCCCTGAGGTGGGAAGGAGGCCTGAGGTTTTCTGTATACAAAAGGCGAGCCTTTGCTTCCTACTCGCCGCACAGCCAGTACCTGCCGGGGCTTCCTGCGGGCAGGAGGCGCAGACCTCAGTGTGTGCTTTTTCTACACGGTGCTGCTCAGGTGCTCAATACGTGCACACAGCAGGTACTCGTAGCTACCTGTATATAGCAAGTAGTGTTCCCTGCATACGGTAGGTGCCCCAAGTGTACTTGCTGCATGCTTTTGGTACTCGAAAGATGCGCAGTGCACACATGGAGCGTGACCGCTGTGTGCCGCAAGCACTCGGTGTTCGCGGGATTCAGGAGGCAGCCCGCAGGGCGCGGCTGTCCCCCGCTTCGGGAGCGCGGCAGGCGGGTCACGCTGACGCCCCGCCCCCACAGGGAAGAAGAACTCGATCCTCCTGCACAAGGTGCAGCACGACCTCAGCTCGGGCGTGTTCAACAACCAGGAGAACGCCATCATCCAGGAGATCGTCAAGTACGACCGCGAGATGGCGCAGCAGGCCGAGCTGGGCCAGCGCGTCGGCCTCTTCCCGCCGCCGCCCCCGCCGCAGGTCACCTCTGCCATCGCCACGCTGCAGCAGGCAGTAGCCATGAGCTTCTGCCCGCAAGTGGCACGCCCGCTCGTGGGGCCGCTGGCGCTCGGCTCACCGCGCCTCCTGCGCCGCGCTCCCCCGGCACCGGGGCCTGCCCCTGCTGCCAGCCCCCCGGGCGCGCCCGCCAGCCCCCGGGCACTGCGGACCTCGCCCTACAGCGGCGCGCCCGGCTCGCCCGCCGCCCCGCGTGCAGGGCCCGTGTTGCCCGCACGCCGCCTGAGCCGCGCGTCGCGCCCGCTGTCCGCCTCGCAGCCCTCGTTGCCCCACGGCGCACCCGGACCCGGGCCCGCGACCTCGGTGCGTCCAGCCAGCAGCTCCACGCCGCGGCTAGGGCCTGCGCCCACCACCCGGGCTTCCGGGCCCAGCCCGGACCGCAGGGACTCGGCCTCACCCAGCGCCGCCGGCGGCCTCGATCCGCTGGACTCAGCGCGCTCGCGCCTCTCGTCCAACTTGTGACCCTCGCGCACCGCCCCGCGGGCCACACGGGCCAGGCGGGGCCCTCATCCAGACCAAAGCCATGCCATTGCCGCTGCCCGGCCGCCCACCCGCGCAGAAGCCATAGAGGGACGTAGGTAGGCTAGTCCGACGGGCGGCGGGCAGCAAGCGGCCCCTCCAGCCCCGCTGCCCCCTCATCGCCCTGCGCCCACCCCCATCGCCCCTGCCCCCAGTGGCGGCCATGAGGGGCTCCCTTCACCTCGGTGCCTCAGTTCCCCCAACTGTAAAACGGGGACGGGGCCGGCCACCGGCCGGAGGTGGCGTGGAGCCCCGCCCGCCCTGCCCCCGGGTGGCCGCGTCTGAGGAGTGTTTTTAAGTGCAATACTTGGCCTTTGGCTTCCGCTGCCCACATCGCGCTCACGCAATAACTGGCCCGCTCCTGACCACGTGCATCTGAGGTGACCTGCGGGAGGGGGCACAGCAGGCCCCCACGCATCCGGCACCCAGGGGCGGGCGTCCTGGCTGCACCAGGCGTGGGGCCAAAGCTGGGGTCCCCGTCGTTGTGATGAATGTACTGACGAGCCGAGGAGGAGCAGCACCACCGCGGCCCCCACGCCCCATTAACCCCACACCCCATTCCGCGCAATAAACGACAGCATTGGCGCCCAGCGCTTTGGCGGGGTCTGGTTGTTGGCGGTGTGCACCAGTCCCCAGAGAGCAGTGGACCTGCGGCGGTGACAGCTGCTTTATTATTGACACTACGGACAGGTCCCCGGGCGGTGGAGGGCCTGTGTCAGCTGAAGAAGTAGGTGGAGTGCTTCACCTGCCCCAGGTCGAAGGCCCCTGCGGAGGGAGGGAATGAGGCCCCGGCGGTGCGGGGGCTGCCCAACCCGCCCGCTGCCCAGCCCGCCCAGGCCCACATACCCGTTTCAGGCACCGATGACAGCGTCTCCAGCAGCCTGGTGGCCAGGATGCGCTGAGAGAGACTCCGAGGCCTGGTGCTGAGGACAGGGTGGGCGTGAGGCTGGGCAGGACTGGGGGGTGGGGGCGCGTCCAGCTGCTGGGGTCTCACCTGGGGCTGGAGCAGAACCGTTTCACCAGGAACTGGGACAGGTCCTGAAGGATGGGCTGGCTGTGTAGGTTGATGAACTGCTCCCTGCACACCTGTGGGGGCTGGGCGTCAGTGGCACCCACCTGAGGACCCAGGCTCAGGGGCCCAGGCCTGTCCTCCCCGGGGGGGGGGGGCCGTGGGAGGGAGAAGGCTGCACCTGGTTCATTATGGGGACGTGGGCTGCGTGGGTCCAGAAGCAGTCATGGACGGAGACGAAGGTCAGCCCCTTCCTGCAGTGAGAGGGCCGCTGGGAAGTGAGCCCGGCAGGGCCAGGCCAGCGCCCAGGCCTGCCGCACACCACAGCCACCTCCCCCCTCGAGGTCCAGGGAAGCCTCTCCTCCCACCCCACTCCCACAGCCCGCCCCAGCAAGCCCACCCAACTGCCCCCCGCCGTCCTCGAGTTGTAGAGGTTTTCCAGAAAGATGGCTTTCCCCACATGGCCCATCCTCAGCCCCTCTGGGGGTGGCTGACACTGACCACTCCACTGGACTCCACCAGAGTCCAGCCACCCAGGTCTGGGCACGCCCCGTAGAGCAGAGGGTAATCTGAGCGGAGGTACAGTCCACACAGCCCCTGACGTCAGTGGACCCTGCAGCAGGACTGTCCACACCTGCTCCTGAGCCTCTACCTGCCCCCTGCGTGGCCTGTGGTCCCCCAGAAGCAGCCCGAGATGCCGCACCCCATCCCAGCGGCGCCCCCACTGCCCAGGTCTCCCTGCGGCCCTGCCGGGCAGCGGCCCACCGGTAGCAGTGCAGGGCTGTGAGCATCATGTGCGTGGAGTCCAGCGAGTGGATGAAGTTGGGCGGGAAGCCGTTCTTCTGCTTGAGTGTGTTGGGCTTCCTGGGGGACAGGCAGGGAGGGGTGGGGTCGGGGTCAGCGGTCAGCTCCTGGCCGTGCCCACCCTGGGCCGCCGTCTCCCGTCCCCACGGTCCCCCTCTCTCTCACTGGCTGGTGTCTCGGCTGCTGCTGCAGGTGATGGTCTGGAGGCCACCTTTGACCTGCAAGGCGAGGGTTGAGTGCCGCCCAGGCCTGCCCAGGTGGGGCGGGCAGGCTGGGCGGGTCCACCTACCAGGAACTTGGAGTCGTGGTGGTAGGGCTGGACGACAGGGACGCCCAGGGGTGTGACCCACTCCACGGCCCAGCCGGCCTGAGAGATGAGGCGGGCACTCTCGGTCAGCCAGTGCTGTGGGACACAGGCACTCAGAGGCGGCCCGGAGCCCCTCCTCGGGGCTGTGCCCAGGCCCGCACGGCAGTGGGCAGGGAGGGCACGGGACAGGCGGACAGGGGGACACACCTGGATGGCCCGAGTGCCGCAGAACATCTCCTGGAGGCTGCTGAAGACCTGGCGCACCAGGTAGTGGGAGGCGTCCCACAGGAGCTCCTGGGGGCAGAGTGGGGGTCACTGCGCCTGCCCCAGGCTGGGTCTGGTGCGAGGGCGCCTCCCACACGCAGCCCACACACCTGGGGGAAGTCGCTCAGCTCCCGGAGGCGCTTCTCAATCTGCAGGCGCCCGCCATAGCGGGTAACCCCATAGACCACGGTCATCACCGTCTGCTTCACCACCTTGCGGCTGATGACACCCTCGAGGACCTGGGCCACCCGCACACCGCGGGCAGCGTCCTGCCTGCGGAACACCTCCACCTGGCCAGCAGGGGCAGATGAGTAGCACGCGGGCAACCCAGGGGCTGTGGGGCCCCGACACCACCACAGGACAGTCAGGGCTGGGGTGGGCCCAGGTCCTCATAGGGCGGTGACCGGCCTCCCCGAGCCCGGGCACCCACCTGTGCGGCCACCCCGCTGTACACGTCCTGCGGCAGCTCGGAGGGCAGCAGGTTGACGGCGGCGGCGCCCGCGCTGTCGCGGCCCAGGGCGGCGTAGTGCTGAAGGCCGTTGCAGGAGCCGTCCTGCAGGGGGCGTGAGCGGCCAGGCTAGGCCCAGGGCCCAGCTCCCGGGCAGGCTCAGCGGGCACAGGGGGGACATGCAGCTGGGCACTCCCCAGGGAGGAAGGGACGCGCAGCCCTGGAGCCGGCCCTCCCAAGGGGTGCGGCCGCTGTCACTCACCTGGTGCACGGGAAGGTGGGAGACGTAGGCCGCGGGGTCTGGGGCCCGCACAGCCCGCGCCACCTCCATGCAGCAGGCCAGCGTCTGCCAGGGCTCCTCCGACTCCATCCACCACTTCCTGCCCTGCAGAGGGTACACGGAGCCCCAGGTCAGGCCCAGCCCAAGCTCACCGGGCCAGACTCAGGCAAGGCCCCAGATGGCGAGACGGGCGTGGCCCCAAGGGGACTGAGCAGCCTCCGGTGGAGGAGGCTTCGTGAGGAGCGCCGAGAGTTGCTGCTGGACTAGGAAAGAGGCACACAGGAAGGACAGGTCAGAAGCCCTGAGGCAATAAGAGTGGACAACGGAGAGGGTGTGCCAGGGCAGGGTCAGACCGTGCTGGGGAAGTGGCAGCGGAGGCAGTGGGGCGAGGACAGGTGCTGGGTGCCTCCCCTTACCGTCATGGGCTGGTCCGCCGAGTCCAGGATGAGGTCCATCACCTCGTCAGCGAAGGCCAGGCGGGCCTGCAGCGAGTCCCGCTTCCGGAGCCCGGTAAGGTTCACCAGGTGGATCTTGAGCCAGTCCAGGCCGTGAGGGCCCAGTGGACGGCCCTCGGCGAACTCCAGGAGGGCTCGCGCCAGGTCGCTGCCCAGGTGGTTGAAGTGGGGCGGGCAGGGGTAGGTGCGGCCACGGAAGTCCATGTTGTGGGGCAGCCAGAAGACGCGGTGCCGCAGGTGCTGGGCCAGCGAGAGGCGGTAGAGGGCGTCCGCGCGCAGGCTGTGCATCTCGCGCGCCACCTTCAGGCAGCGCGCCAGCTCCCGCCGCAGCTCCGCCTTGCACGCCGGGGGCGCGCCAGGTGGGAGGTGGTCTTCCCTCGGCCGGGGCGCTTCTGAGGGCGGTGGCGGCACACCCAGGCGGGGGCAGCCCTTGTCCCTGAAGAGCTCCAGCACCAGGTCCAGCACCTGCCCATTGACTCGCCAGGCGCAATTGCCAAGCTGGGTGAGGGTGTCCAGCGCACCATGCAGGTTGGTGGGCGGGCAGCGCTCCAGCAGGCGCTGATGCTGCGTAGTGCCCTCCACCGCACGCATCAGCTTGGTAGGGCTCAGCAGGAAGGCGCCAGCGTGTGGCGAGGTCCAGGGCAGCGGGGGGCACAGCATGGGCACGTCCACCGCCTCGAAGGTCAGCCTGGGTTCCGCTGCAGCCACCAGAAGTTGTGTGAAGGCTGGGTGTGGCTTCAGGATGCCAATCTGGACAAAGCAGCAAGCAGTCAGGACCTCAAATGCCACTCACTTCCTGTTGCTGACCCAGAACTAGCTGCGGGGACCCTCCTGACACCAAGGCTGAGCTGACTTCTGCAGGCAGATCCTGCAAGCCAGATGCCCCGCCCAGGAGGCCACTCAAAGGCACACAGTGCTGCTGACCCGACCCGGGTCCTCCAACCCCACAGGGTGTCGCCAGGACCCTGCACACGGCACCTCTGCCCTGCCCTGCCCTGCCTAGCCCAGCGCAGCCCAGAATCCCGTCTCCCCTCGGGTTGCTCCCTCCAGCTCCCCTCCCGAGGCAGAGGCAGGCGCTGGTCTCCTGGCGCAGGGCACCACCCACCTGGCGGTAGCTGCGGAAGGAGTAGACGTGGTACAGCACCGGGATGAGCTTGCTGGAGCCCTGCGGCACGGCCAGGCTGAGGGGCATGTGGACGGCCTGCACCAGCACCTCGGCCAGCTGCTTGCCCAGCTGCATCAGCACCGGGAAGGGCCAAGGCTGCTGTGGTGGGGCCTCGGGTGGCCCCAGTGACTCCCAGTACTGCCGCGGCAGGCACGGCGTGGCCACCTGTGAGGAGCGGGGTGGGGCGGGGAGCTGGGCTGCAGGACGAGGCCTCGCTGGGCCCTGGCCTGTCCAGAGGTGGGAGGAGCTCACCCCCATTTCACAGCTGGGGAGGACCCTGGGGCAGAGGGTGATCAGGGCTGGCTCCCACCCGCCTCTGCGGGTGCCCCTGGGGACCCACCTGGGTGTCGGAGGCCAGGAGGTGCAGGTACTGCGCGTACCGCCGCTCCAGCGCCCGCACCTGGCTGCTGAGCCTCTTCTGCTGCACCATGTGCCGGTTGAAGGCCCGCAGGCCCAGGTCCTTGGCCACCACCACCAGCGACTCGCCCTGGGCCGGCAGTGCATGGAGGGCCTGGGGAGGTGGCTGTGAGCCCATGCCAGCCACTGCCCGCCCACCTGCCCCACCCCGAGCAGCGCCCACCTGCATCAGCATTCGCACCAGCTCCCGCTCACTGAGCAGGCACAGGAAGGGATAGAGCGTGGGGCGGCCCTCGTGGGCGCGGTGAGCCAGGCTGGCCTTGGTCTCCTGCAGCACCTGGCGCAGGGCAGCCTCCCACTGCGCACGCAGGGCCTTCAGGGTCTTCCGCTGTGGGGGGGGGGGGTGGTCATCACCAGCACAGGGCCAGCAGAGCCCTGAGCAGCTGGTCAGGACAGCCTCTCACCATCGTGCAGCCAGGGTGGTCTCGGCAGAGGCTGAGGGGAGGCCCACCTGGACCCTGCACAGCCCAGGCCCCACCCCTCACCACGGGGTGGGCAGGGGACGCCTACACGGGCACGAGCGCTAGACGCAGCCCTTACTGCCTGCAGCATCTCCTTGGTCAGGGATGGGGCCTTCTCCACAGACTGGACGTGGACACTGGTGGCCAGCTCTACATGGAGCTGCTGCTGGAAGAGGTCCTTCAGGGTCTGCAAGGGCAGGTGCAGCCTCGGGTAGGACACGGGGCCGTCCTGCAGAGCAGACAGTGTGAGAGTCGGCACCATCCAGCCGCAAGTGTCCTGCAGGCTGCTGGGTGACTGAGCAGGGCCGTGTCCCGGAGCGGCTCGCTACACCCCAATGGCGCCGTCTCTACACTGGGGCGTGTGAACGTGGAACCCATCCAAAACCAGCTGCACTAGCCCCAGTGACCAAGGCCCAGGGCACACGTCCACAGACGCTTGTGCACAGGCGGTCACAAGGCAGGACCCACAGCAGAAGGGGACAAACGGACACGGTCCATGCTCCTGGAGCATCCTTGGCCAGGGCAGGAGCGAGGGACACAGCTGCAGCACAAAGGGACCTGAGGACCTCACGCTCAGTGAGAGCCAGACACAAGGCCACCAGTGACCAGTGAGAGGAGGGTCCAGAAACAGACGTGGACCTCTGGGTGCAGGGCTGGGGAAGGGACAGGGGAGACAGGCTTCCTTTTGGGGTGCTGGGCATTCCTGAGCTAGACAGAGGTGGTGGACAGAGGACACTAACTACATTACCCTCCTGAGGGCGGGCGGGCGAACCCCGCTGCAGGCACACCCTGGCACCTCCGAGAGGCTCCACACAGCCCCTCTGCTCTCGCGGCCCTGGCAGAGGACACCACCCTGCAGCCCCAGTGACCTCCCTGCCCCACTTCTAAGGCTGCGTCCTCCCCCGGCACCTTCTCACTGCCGCCTTCCAGGTCAAGGTCCCCTGACCTGAACCCTGTCAGGCAGGAACCTCAGCTCTGGCTCTTTCACACTCTGTGAAGCAGAGGGATGGAGCGACGGCGATGGCCAGGCAGCCCCCAGGGGCAGGGGGCGGTGGGGCAGGACTGAGCTCCCACCCCCCTGGGTCCAGTCCACTCGCCCGTGGCCTGCCCCTAGCTGCCAGGCCCAGGCCCCAGGGCTCACCGTGGTGTAGACATCCTTCAGTAGTGTAGAGGTGTTGACCTGGGGCGGGGGCTGTGGTGGGGGGCTGAAGGTGGGCTCGGCCTTGGTCACAGCCCTCAGGACCACGGCCTGCTCCTCCGTGGACAGGGGCACCTCTGTGAAGAGCTGCTGCAGCTGCAGCCCGTCCCGGGCCATCTGCTCCAGACACCTGGGGTGGTACAGGGCGGGCAGTAGACCCTCACGGGGCAGCCGGAGCCCACTGAGGGCACCTCGCAGCCACCACCCACTCCCCCTGAAGGCCTCTGCAGTCCCACTGAGGCCCACCTACCTTCTGATGATGCTGGCATCCTGGTCCAGCCGCCCCATGCACTGGAGGGCGGCTGCGTAGGACAGGAGGTCCGGGGTGAGGCCAGCGTCCTTCACCATGAAGAACACGTAAACCAGCTCCTTGAACGAGCCCTGGGCACACCAAGGCAGGGTGAGGGCCCGGGACGCCCAGCCTCCCCACCCTCGGCCTCCTGGAGACCCCTGCTCTGTGGTCAATGACTCAGCCCGGTGACCAGCTGGGTGACCAGCTGGGTCCACCCCACCTTGCTGTGCCTGGCATTGAGGTGAAGAATGGAGAAGCCACACAGGCTGGGAGGCCACGGGGCTGTGTTCCTGGGGCTGTGAGGCTTGTCCACAGTTTTAAATGTCTGAATTTTGAGGGTGTGAATGTACGCATTTCAGGGCTGCTGAACACTGACCCCTTTCTGGGCAGCCCTGACCTTTCCAGAGGACCGTCTGCTCTGCTGATGCTCCTCTCCACTGCACGTCCTTATGCTCCGTCCCTGTCACGGTCTGGGTCCTCCTGCACTGTCTCTAGTTTTCTAAGGCGGAAGGCCAAGCTGCTGACTGGCCCGAGGCCCCGTGGCTTCCCCAGGATGGCTGCCCGAGCGCGGGCAGACAGCAGCCTCACTTCCACCCACCCCAGACGTTCCTGTCCCTCAAATCTCTCTGATGCGCTGCTGCACAGATCGCCACAGACCCCCTAGAGGGACAAACCCCCAACGCCTTCCCCTTTCATTTCACAAGGTGCTGCTGCGGTCATCCGAGCAAGGTCACACGGATGACCGCAGCACCGCAGAGCTGGGCTGCAGGGCAGCTCTCAGGAGGACCGGGCTGAGCCCACGTGGCAGTCCCTAGCCACCACCTAACTTAGATGTAGATATCCAGATCTTCAGTACTAGGCACACTCTGGGGACTCAGGGCCTAATGTGTCCTGGTGACGATCAAGAACATTCCCGCCCTGCACAAGGTCCCAGGTGGTGCTGGTCCACAGACGTGTCTGATCCACCTGTTTTTTCTTTCTTTTTTTTAAAGGGTCTCACTGTGTTGCCTCACCTTGTCTAACTCCTGGCCCCAAGCTATCCCCCTCCCTTCCCAAGCAGCAGGACTGCGGGCACACGTCCCCACAGCAGGCTGTCCTGCCTTTCCTTTCAGCAGCACAACCATCAATATGAAAACACACTCTGAAATTTCTTTTTTGTTGTTCTTGTTACTGGGGACTGAACCCAGGGCACTCGGCCACTGAGCCACACCCCCAGCCCTATTTTGTATTTTATTTAGAGACAGGGTCTCACTGAGTTGCTTAGGGCCTCGCTCAGTTGCTGAGGCTGGCTTTGAACTCACGATCCTCCTGCCTCAGCCTCCCAAGTGCTGGGATTACAGGCGTGCGCCACCGCGCCCGGCTCATTTTGAAATTTCGAGCATCTTCTCATCGTCATCCTGAACAACACTTGGGAGTGTGTGGCCTAGAGTTGACCCCTCCTCTGCAGAATCCAGGGAGGCTCCTTCCCAACTCTATAGATGAGGCCAGGAGGGGGGGGAGTGGCAGGGTAGTGGGAGTCAATCAGGTCCTGGTGACCGCACCCTCCCTGGTACGCTGGCCACCCAGCTGGCCACCCAGCAACAGCAATTACTAGGGAGCAAGGGACACACACGAAGAACAGGCCACACGTCTGATCAGTGCTCAGACCACAGGGGCTGCCCCCAACACCCACACTCCCCAGAACCCAGGAACGGGGCTAACTGGACGTCGTCTCAGCAGAGGAAACCACGGAAGGCAGGCCCTGCACAGGGGGCCCTGGTCGGGAAGAACCAGGTGGGCGCCAGCCTGCCAGCCGCCAGGGGAGCCGGAGGACCCAGGAGGCAGCGCAGCCCCACACGCCCCTACTTCTCGCTCCAGGACCGGGTGAGACAGACTTCTTCTGCTCTAAGCCACCAAGCGTGTGGAGCCGTTACGGGAGCCCCGAGGCAGCCCCGAGGGCTGAGGACGAGAACCCTGCTTCCTGGGCTCCTCAGGCACTGGGAGAGCGTGGCCCCGAATGGGCCCACACTGGGCACGCAGACCTGGTGGCCACGGCAGCCAGTGCTCCCAGACCCTCTGGGCGACAGGCCAGGCGTCCGGCAAGTGACAACTACTCTTGAGAAGGCCTGCCTCCCCCCCCCCCGCAGCATCGAGAGGGGATGCAGGGGGCTTCCCTCGAAGGCCCCTGTGGCCAGCACCTGCACTGGCCGGGTCTCACCCTGTTGCCAGCCTCCCCTCGGGACCGAGCTGCAGCCTCTTCTGAGCCGTCACCCCAACACCCCGGGCCAGGGAGTGCACTCAACCCAGCACCACCCCTCCCCTCGGTCACTGTGAGGCTTCTGCCGAGACCACAAGTCACAAGAACAAGGCAAGGACTTGAACTTGGAAGCTGACCGCCAAGGGTGAACCCAAGGCGTGGTCCCCTGGGAAGCCCTGGTCCCCGGCAGGGGCCCCCTCACCTTGCGTGCCCAGCCAAGCATGACAACGTTGTACATGGGCAGTGTGAGCAGATTCCGCATCCGGGGCCTGCTATGGTGGCTGACCAACACGTGGTGGGCGAGCGGCAGGTGGCCACTGACCAGGCAGCACTCCAGGAAGGCCAGGAGCTTCTGCTGCTGGCCCGAGAGCTGTGCCTCCCCCTCCCTGTCTGGCGGGGCCTGCTTCTTGTGCAGCAGCTTCTGAGGGGCCTCCTGCAGCAGCTGGGCCAGCGGCTCTTCCCAGGGGCTCCCTGGGCTCTCCTGTGCCCTGCGCTGCAGGACGCTGGACAGCTGCCCGCTTGCCAGCCGGGGCTCCACGCGCAGTGGCCGGGGCTGCAGCTTGTGCACCAGCTGCTGGGCACGTGCCTGCAGCTTCACCTGCAGTCGCTGCTTGCGCTTCTGCATGGTCCTCTTCTCCTTGTCCAGCTTCTCCGCCCAGCGGCCACAGGGCTGCCCCTGCAGCTCCCTGGGTGGCTGGCATTCGCCTTCCGGGAGTCGAGCCACCTGCACCCTCTTCACCGAGACCTCTGACACGCTCTCAGCCTGCAGCTGCCTCACCCGCGCCTCCAGCACTGTGGGCGGAGAGAGGCCCACTCAGCGCCCCGCTCACCACCTCCCGTCCAGGGCCGAGGAGGTCTGTGTATGCTGGGTGCATGCTGGAACGTCCAGTTCCCCTGGACCCACGTCACCTCTCCCCTAGAACCTCCCAAACTCTGCCCGGAACACAGTGGCCTGGATCCTGACTGCCTATCCCATTGTGCCTCCTGCCTCTGACCACAGCCCGCTCCTCTGCACTTCTTGCCCCAACCCCTGTGCTGGTTCTGACCGCGAGCTTGGTTCTGACCGCGAGCTGCGGTGAACGTGGACGGCAGAGGCCGAGCCGCTGCTCCAGGGAAGGCACAGCCAGGCTCCTCCGGCCACACTTCCATCTGACCAACACGTGACTCTGCTCTGCACATCCGTTTGGAGACCTCACTTAATACACTCAGCCGATTCGTTAAGGCAGGACTCCGGCCAACAATCCTAACTCCCTGGACAGGGCATATCACAGCCCCCACAGAGCCACACCAACAGCAAGACCACCACCAAAGAACACACGCAGGGCAGGCACCAGACACCCACAAATACGACCCTGCTTACAGTGTGGGCTAAGTAAGGCGGCCACCACCCGTCCACCTCAGCTAGCAAGGGGCACACTGGGCAACCTGCCTGTCTGCAAGTGACCCTGGACTGATGTGGGGTTACAAATGAGCTTGTAAGTGGGTGGATCCTGTTTGGAAAGACAGAACCCTGAAATATCAAGGGCCAACCAGATCTGCCCCTGCCTCAGGTGCCTCCCTCCACAGAGGATCAGATAGAGTTAACGCGGGTCGTGACGTCCACAGCTGGGGCGGGACATGGCCAGGGCCTGGCACGATGTATTGAAGTATAACAAAAACCAAGCATGCTCTCCACACGTGGGTTACTCCCAAACTCAGAATACCCTGGAGAGGGATGGCACACACCGCTGGCCGGGTGTGGAGGGTAGAGGCACCGGCTCCACAAGGAGCAGGAAAACAGCAGGTGCAAAGGCCCTGGGGCAGGAGGATGGCCACAGTATGGGGTAGGTTCATGCCCTCGATACAGGGATGACCCCCAGTGAAGGGTGTATGATGTGATTTGAATTTCTAGAACCTTCTTCTGTTTAGATGATGGGTCTGAGCTTAGGCAGGTAGCTGGACGTGGTAATGCACACCTGCAATCCCAGTAGCTCAAGGGCTGAGGCGAAGGATCAGAAGTTCAAAGACAGCTTCAGCAACTGAGACCCTGCCTCAAAATGAAAAATGAGATGGGCTGGGGTTGTGGCTCAGTGGTTGAGCACCCCTGGGTTCAATCCCCAGGTCCAAAAAATAAAAATAAAATAAAGTAACCCAGTAGGTGAGAGGAAAAGGGCTTTGTTCTAAGCGGGGGTCACTCCCCCTCTTCCTGTCTGCACACTAGACCACTCTACACAGGTGAAGCTCTCTCCACGGGCTCTCTGCCCCTCCTGCTGCCTGCTGGCTGGACATGGACGGGATGTGGGGTCAGAGAGAAGAGGAGGAACTGGACAGTGCCCTGGAGGCCCCGCCAGCTGGATTCAATCACTCAACCCCAGAAAGCCAACCCGGCAAGTCCCAGCTCCACACTGAGCCGTGTGGGGCTAGGCACCTCCCCAGGTGTACTCTGCAGCCTGAACTGTCCCCTTGGGAGTGGGAGCCACGAGCTCCCAGAGCTGGCTCAGCGCAGACCAAGGCGCAGCAGGCCGTGTGTGGGGGCCGTGCTGTGCCACCCACCTACACTCCAGGCACTGGCTCCACTGGCCCTGGGGACCAGTTACTAGACACAGAGTAAGCCTGATGGCTGCCCTGCATACTGTGGAGCCAGTTCCCTCCTTGGGGACATGTGAGCCAGGGAGACCCCAGGAGAGTGGCCAAAGGGGGTGCTGTAGGAAAGGGATTTCAGCCCCCACGCCCAGGGTCCCAACTCACCCTCCAACAGTTCTGCATGGCCCCAGTCCTTCCTGCGGTCTTGCTCACGGGGGCTGGCTGATGAGCTTCTTCTGGGGCCCCAGAAGCCACCGAGGGTTCCTGGGGACAGAGGAGAGAGGTTGAAGGGTGCTGGGAATCTTCAATGGACAGAAACCACAAAAGGGTACAGGGACCAGATGGGGTGGTGCAGGCCTGTAATCCAGCGACTTGGAAGGCCAAGACAGGAGGATCATGAGTTCAGAGCCAGCCCAGCAACTTACTGTGGTCCGAACCCAATTTAGCAAGACCTGATCTCTAAGTATTTAAAGGACTGGAGATGTAGCTCAGTGGTTGAGTGCAAAAAAAAAAAAAAGGCCAAGGAGGCTGAGGCAGGAGGATCAGATCGCAAGTTCGAGGCCAGACTGGACAACTTGGGCTGGGGTGCGACTAAGTGGTGGAGGGCCCCCGGGTTCAACCCCTGGTACTCGACCGACCCACCGGCAAAGGGGCCCTAAGCTCAGTGGAAACCGGGGTCCGTACAAGTCTCGGACTGGAGGGCAACCAAGGGGTCAAAGGTGGAGGGGAACCACCCACGAAGTTGGGGCGTGGACGCAGAATAAGGAATTCCGAACTAAAGGCACCCAGGTTCAAAGGTCAAGAGCCAAACGAACAAAGGGTCAAACGTCAAGTGCCCTGTGGCCTCCGCTCGGGCGGGGCGGAGACCAGGGACACGCGGCTGAGTTAGGGGCTTCCACCGACCCGCAGGGCAAAGGGCGAAGGTTACCACCGCGCAGCAGAAGCGGGCCATCGCCGCGGGCTACCGGGCCTCCCCTGCGTTACCTTCCTCGGCTGCTGCGCGGGGGCGGCTCGAAGATCGCCGCAACGCCCCGCGGAGTCCTGCCGCGCTGCGGCCCCAGCTGAGCGCCGACATGCCACCCTCCTCCACCACGCGCCGCCCCTACCGCGCATGCGCGCGCAGTCCGCCAGGCGCTGTGGTCCCGCGGTGACGGCGGCTGAGAAGGGTCCCTTCTGTCGGAAATACGCCTCGGGAACCACAAGTCCCAGGATGCAGCGGGGTTCTGAAACAAGAGGGCATGCGCCAAAGGAGCCCTTTGATTGGCTCTCCTTCGTGCGCTCGGGGAGGGGCGGGTAGCCGTGTGTGCGGCCGTGGGTGTGTCCAAGGCGGTCTTTGGGGAGGGAGGATCTGGAATTGTTTTATTTATTTTATTTTATTATTATTTTTTTTGAACCAGGGATTGAACTCAGAGACACTCGGCCACTGAGCCACATCCCCAGCCCTATTTTGTATTTGATTTAGAGACAGGGTCTCACTGAGTTGCTTAGGGCCTCGCTAAGTTGCTGTGGCTGGCTTTGAACTCGGGATCCTCCTGACTCAGCCTCCCAAGTCGCTTGGATTACAGGCCTGCGCCACCACGCCCGGCTTGGTTTATTATTTATTTATTTATTTATTTATTTATTTATTTATCGGAACTCCATATTCACCCCAGGGTGCTCTACCATTGAGCGACATCCCCCATCCCCACCCCTTTTCATTTAGTTTACGACGGGTCTCTTAAATTGCCCAGACTGGCCTCGAATTTGTGATCCTCCCGAGTTCCTGGAAGCGCAGACGTGCGCCGCTCCACGCTTTTTCTTTTCTTTTTCACACTTACACAATTTAGAGATGCCTGTCCATCTTCATTATCCAGTGAGTGCTTTGGAGCGGGATTGTTAGTATCCCCGGTTTATTGTGGTGGAAGCTGGGCTTCCCAGAGGTTGATCAGGTGGCTCAAAGAGGCGCAGCATGAACACTAGGGAGATTGGAAGGAAATCCCAGATCTGCCTGACTCCCAGCTGAAAAGCTGAGCGGCGGTTTGGGCATTGTGTTTCCTGGATATTTTCCTCATTCACTCCCTCCTGCCTCAGTTGATCCACTAGTCCCCTAACCCCCCGAAAGACAGGAGCAGACTGGGTGTGGTGGCGCACCGTCGGGAGGCTGAGGCTGGAGGATTGCGTTAGAAATACCGAGGCCTCAAGAAACCACTCACTCACTCACTCAGGTGGGTCCTCAAGGCACACTTCATTGGTGCCAGAAGGGGGTACTACCCAGGGCACCTGGTGGGTAGGCTGGCTGCGTCTGTCTCTAAGTGGGCACATCCCTAGCTAGCGGTCCCCCTTGCCCTGAAAGGAGGAGCTGGGGTTACAAGCTGCACAATTGCCTCATTTTAAAATTAGGGCCGGCAAAGGGAAAGACTATAGTTAAAATGGCTACAATTGCCTCTTCCATCCCAAGTAACGCTGAATACTACATTCTGAAAATGGACCACTGAACTTCCCGTTTCTCACATTTTTAAATTCAAGGCCAGCCTGAACAACTTAGCGAGGCCGTAAACAACTTAGACCCTTTCTCAAAATAAAAATAAAACAGACTGGGGATCTACTCAGTGGTAAAGGGCCCCTGGGTTACACCCCAGTACCAAAAATAAAATAAAATAAAATAAGTAAAATAAAATAAAAAATAAAATAAAATAATAAAATAAAATAAAATAATAAAATATTAAAAAATAAAATAAATAAATAAAATAATAAATAAATAAAATAATAAAATAAAATAAATAAAGTAAAATAAAATAAAATAAAAAGTAAAATATAAAATAAAATAAATAAAAATAAATTAAATTACATAAATAAAATAAAATAAAATAAATAAAATAAAATATAAAATAAAATAATAATAAAATAAAATGTAAAATAAAATAAATAAAATAAAATAAATAAATAAAATAAAATAAAATAAAATAAAATTAATAATAAAATAAAATAAAATACAAAATAAAATAAAATAAAATATAAAATAAAATAAATAAAATTAAATAAATAAATAAAATAAAATAAATAAAATTAATAAAATAAAATAAAATAAATAAAATATAATAAAATAAATAATAAAATAAAATATAAAATAAATAAATAAATTAATTAATTAATAAAATAAAATAAAATAAATAAAATAAATAATAATAAAATAAAATATAATATAAAATATAAAATAAAATAAATACAAAATAAAATAAAATAAAATACAAAATAAAATGGAGCAGGAGATGGATTAAGTGAGATGCTTTGTGGAGCCTGGATTCAGCCCTAGCCTCTCCAGGTGATCCTCTCAGGCAAGACAGGGCCAAAGCTTTTGTTCATTTGGGGAAACTGAGGCCAGAGGGGGAAGCCCTCAGCGGGGCCCAGCTGGCATGTGAAGAATAGGGAAACTGGGTTCCAGGCTGCTGTCCTGCGAGGGGGCAGGAGCTGCAAAGGTGGGAGGAGCAGAGCAGAGTGAAGTTGGGGGAGGACACGGGGCAGCCCCGGAGGGGACTCAAGCTGTGTGGCCAATAAGCCACCAAAAAGGACAGAAAGGACAGGGTGAGACACTGCAGAGGGCAACAGCCCCTCCAGGGTCTGTGCAGGGTGAAGAATGACGGCACTGAGACGCCACCAAGACCAGCCACCAGAGGCCCCTCCTGTCACTTGGAGTTGGGCTCCTGTAGTTGGTGAGGCCTGTACCTGGTGGAAGGGCCGCCCCAGCGACTCCGCGGGGCACATTCCAGCCACCCTGCCCACGCAGGCCTGGCTACAGTGACGCCACTGGTCGGGAATGCTTTCCGTCAACAGCAGCACCCTCCCCGACCCACCCCAGCTCGCTCCAGGATGCCCAGGGCTGTGACCTCAGACCCCAGCTCCTCCCAGGGTTACCTTCCTGACCCCTGGGGGCGGGCTGAGTCAGCAGGACCTGCTCCCCCAGGCCAGGGACACCTTGCACCCCACGGTCTGGCAGAGCCAGGGACCCGGGGAGAAGACAAGACTCTGAGTTCTTTCTCCCTTCCTGATGCCTCAAATTCCTCTTTGATTGGATGGGACACGACTCCCGCTGGCCCTCTTTAGCTTGCGAGTCCGTCGTTCTTTCCGTGGGTTTTTTTTTTGGGGGGGGGGTGCTGGGAATTGAACCCAGGGGCACTTAACCATTGGGCCACCTCCCCAGCCCTATTTTGTATTTTATTTAGAGACAGGGTCTCACTGAGTTGCTTAGGGCCTGGCTAAGTTGCTGAGGCTGGCTTTGAACTCGCCATCCTCCTGACTCAGCCTCCCAAGCTGCTGGGAATACAGGCGTGCGCCACCACACCTGGCTCGTGGTATTTCTTTATAATTGACTGTGAGCATGTCTCTAGAGGGCCCTGTTTTCCACTTGATGGTATCGTTTCCTCCTAAAACTTAAGCAAGAACAAGGCTAACGACACAGAGACCGGTGGAGACGGATGCGGTGGAGATGGGCACGTGGCATTGGGGCCAGTTGTGGGCATTCTGTGGCTCGTCACAAGGGCACACAGGCCGCAGGCAAAGCCCTGGCATTGCCAGGTCATGTGTCTCCTTGAGGCGTGCACACCTGAGGGTCAGGTTAGTCGATTTTCTCTAGTGTAGCACACCTGTGAACAGGTATTCCAGAGAACAGTAGCAGAACAGCCTAGCCCCAAAGCTGTGTGGCGCCCTTCCTAACCCCTGGGGGGCGGTATCCTGTCCCCATTCCTCAAAGCAGGGGCTGATTCTGCCTGTCCTGGAAGGCCACATTGCTGGGCTTCCTGTCTGGCTGCTTTACCTCAGCATTATTGACCCCTGCTGTGTATTTCTCTTTTTTCAGGGCTGTGTCGTGTTCCACAGTGTGAATTGTGACAATAATGTCTTTCACATTCTCCTGCTGGTGGAGAGCCAGAGGAATTCAGGAGTAGGGTTTGCATGTGCTCGTTGTACTAGTCTCAGAACATTTCTATAACTTGAAGTCTTTCAAGAAATCACATGGAGCTGGGTGCAGTGGCCATGCAGAGGCTTGAGAGGCTGAGGCAGGAAGATCAAAAGTTCAAAGCCAGCCTCAGTCACTTAGGAAGAGCCTGTCTCTAATTAAACTATAAAAAAGGGCTGGGGGCCCTGGGGGGCTGGGGATG
>JAJEJO010047642.1:0-14407 GCA_020662805.1 Glaucomys volans
AAAAAAAAAAAAAAAAAAAAAAAAAAAAAGGGCTAGGGCTAGGGTTGTGCCTCAGTGGTTAAGTGCCCCTGGGTTCATGCCACACCTGTCATCCCAGAGACCCAGAGGCTGAGTCAGGAGGGTCACAAGTTCCAACTTAGTGAGACCTTGTCTCAAAGTAAACAGCTGCGGACGAGGCTCAGTGGGAGAGTGCTTGATACACACGTCATCAACAGCAAGCAGAAGCACGGTCACAGGGACAATCACTTCAACCCTGTCGCATGGCTGTGATCAGCACAGTGACGTCCCGGAGGGGCACTGTGGGTGGGGACTAACGTGGCTCCGCCCCTCTGGGAGGCGGTCCAGCGGATCCTCAGAACACCAAGCAGGGAGGTCCCGCAGGAGGCAGCCCCTCTCTAGTGTGTCCCAGCAGGACCCCCTGCCATGCAGATGCACACAGCAGCCAGGGAGGCCGATCAGGCACGCCGGGGACAGAGGGGCACACCGCCCCGCCCGGCCCATCCACTGGAGCACCACAGCCAGAGCAGGAGTGAGGTGACACAGCTGCATCGTGGATGGACCTGAGGACCTTGTGCTTTGTGAGAGCCAGACACAGAGGCCACACAGCCTGGCGCACACCTGTCATCCCAGCAGTGTGGGAGGCTGAGGCAGGAGGATCACAAGTTCAAAGCCAGCCTCAGCAACTTAGCAAGATACTGTCTCAAAATAAAAAGGGCTGGGGGTGTGGCTCAGTAGTTAAGCACTCCTGGGTTCAATCCCTGGTACCAAACAAAATAAAGCCACACAGCTGGACTCGTGGATGCCAGGGGCTGCTGGGTGACTCCTAATGGGCATTGGATTCCTCTGTGGGGTGGTGGAATGTTCTAGAATTAGTGGGGATGGTTGCACAACTGAGTGCACTAATAACGCCAAATTATGCACTTCAAGTGGGTGATTTGCATGGCACGCAGAATACATTCAGTCAAGCTGCTATTAAACCACCTGTCAGACTCCTGGGTGAGGCGCCCTTGCAGGTGAGCCCTGGTCCTCCGGCAGGGCCCGAGGACGTCCTGGTGGGGGCAGGGCCCTGGGGAGGGAAGGGAAGCTCTGGCATCCCGGGCGGAGCTTATTTATTTTGCTCTCTGTGCTGCGTCCTCTGAGGTGACAACCTCGGGTTACACTGGCCTAGTCTCAGGATTTGCATGGGGGGAGGAAGGCCAGGCTGCACCAGGGGCACCAGGCCCTACCCACCCTGGGGCTTGAAACCCAACTGCCCCCACTCACTGTGTAACCCCCCAAGGGTCAGGAAGAGTCGGGGAACCCCCAAGCTGCCAGACTGGTCTCCCCTCCACAGGGCTCCCCGAGGGTGGCTGCTCAACAGGTCTCCACCTTGGAGCTGCTTTAGGGCACCACCTGGGGCCAGGCACTGAAGTCAGTGGGCAGAAGTGGAATCTGGGGATGTGTTCCCAGAGGCCTTTGGGAAGTCTGGGCCCTGCAGGCCTGTCAGTGGTGCCTCTCGGCTCCGAGCCCGGGGAGCCCCTGTGCTCATTCTCAGAGCCCAGGGCACGGGCAGGCTAGTTCAGCTGGCGAGGGGCTTGGGTGTGGCCGTAAAGGGTGGCAGGTGTAGGTAAGGATGCAACCGTCCATTCCTGCAGCCACAGCACCCAGAACGGGCTCTGGCCCGGGCTGTCATCTGCACCCTCTCAGCTGACCACTGACTGGCCCACTTGTCCCAACTCCAGGGGCTGCTGCCCCCCTGTACAAACTCCTGAATCGCTCC
The DNA here is from genome assembly GCA_020662805.1 of Glaucomys volans. Classification (NCBI taxonomy): domain Eukaryota; kingdom Metazoa; phylum Chordata; class Mammalia; order Rodentia; family Sciuridae; genus Glaucomys; species Glaucomys volans. Next base: position 1,760 of record JAJEJO010047642.1, read on the forward strand.
CATCATCGCTCCCCTCCATCCCAGAGAAGCTCCACCCTCAGGAAGCTGGGATGGAAGGAAGGGTCCACCCGGAGTGCCACCAGGGCTCTCTTGGCACAGCCTGGCACACGGGCCAGAACCTTGTGTCTCAGTCTCTGCCCCGGCACCTCCCTGTCTCTGCCTCTCCCTGTTTCTACCTGTTTCTTTTTTCTTTTTTTTTTTTTTTTTGGAACCGGGGATTGAACTCAGGGACACTCGGCCACTGAGCCACATCCCAGCCCTATTTTGTATTTTATTTAGAGACAGGGTCTCACTGAGTTGCTTAGGGCCTCGCTAAGTTGCTGAGGCTGGCTTTGAACTCGCGATCCTCCTGACTCAGCCTCCCAAGTCGCTTGGATTACAGGCGTGCGCCACCGCGCCCGGCCTACCTCTGTTTCTTAGTCTCTCCTTGTCTGTCTCTCAGTAACTGCCCCTCAGCTTCTGTGTCTCCCTGAGCTGCCTTTTTCTCTCGTCGCTCTCTTCTGGGTCTGTCTCTATCTCTACCTCTCCGTCTCCGCTTCACACCCGAGACAAACGCACGCACGGGAGGCCACAAGCACCGCCAGGCCCCGCCCCCAGGCGCCCATTGGCTGACTGCCGGGCCTCGCCCGCCCCAAACATGCACGGGCCCCGCCCCGTGGCTACCATTGGCCGGCGCGCGGCGCGCCCCCGCCCCTCCAGCGAGGCCAGTTCGAGCCTCCGACTCCGGAGGCAAGAGCCGGCGGGGAGCGGGGTGGGCCATGCGCCGCCGCCTCTGGCTTGGCCTGGCCTGGCTGCTGTTGGCGCGCGCGCCCAGTGCTTCGGGGACCCGGAGCGCGCCGAGGAGGCCGCGCAGCTACCCTCACCTGGAAGGCGACGTGCGCTGGAGGCGCCTGTTCTCCTCCACCCACTTCTTCCTGCGCGTGGACCCCGGGGGCCGGGTGCAGGGCACCCGTTGGCGCCACGGCCAGGACAGTGAGTGCGCTGGTCAGCGGGGCCCGGAGAGGGCGGAGGAGGGAGATTCTAACAGCCAAGGGGACAGTAATGACAAAGAGTGAGGTGACCAAGTCATTCTCCAACTGCGGCCTCAGTTTCCTCTGCCCTAACGTGGGTGCAGCCCACCCGGTAAGAGGGAGGGGGCACACTTGAGGCTCCCGGCTTTGGCAGAGCCGAGGGCCTGCCTGGTATAGTCTGAGGGTGGGTCGCCGAGTGCGGGAGGGAAACCGAGGCTGCAGGAAGGGTTGCAGTGGTCACGAGATGGACACTCACCTCTGGGCTCCTGACTTGAGAGTCAGGACCTGAGTTGGGGTAACTTCTGTGCCTTCCCAGACACCCCATCTGGCAGATGAGGAAACCGAGGCACAGAGAGGGAAACCAACTGCTCAGGGTCCCACCAAGAAGGGGTGGTGGGGCTGGGGCTCCACAGTGATAGGGACCACCACGCTCTCTGCTTTGGGGCTGTGGCCTCCAGGCTTTGCCCCCCAGACAGTGGGCCCTCAGTGAGCGTAGAATACATGTGGCAGAAAGAGAGGCCACCGAGTAGGAAGCTGGGGAACTGGGAGACCAGGGTCACTTCACACACCTCCCAGTCTGGGCAGGGGGCAGCTCATCACTGGCAACCTGAATCACCACCATCGGGCACCTAACCACCCCTGCCCTTCCCACAGGCTTTCATCTGGGGCTCCAAGGCCCTCAGGCAGGGCAGCGACAGGGGACTGGCCAGGCAGGTCCATCCATGGCAGCATGGCCAGGCGGGATGGCCTCAGGCTGGGGGAGCGACCTTGCTCTACCAGGTGACCCAGGATGGGCAGTACTTCCCGAGCCTCTTCTCCCATCTGGAGGGGGACAGGGATGATGGAAGTGGCGACTGTGGACTGGCTCCTCCTCCTGAACTCAAGGTTTCTGACCGGGCGCCGTGGTGCGCTGTGCCCCATGGACACACAGGGGCAAGACGCCCACCCTCCCGGGGCTCCCAGCCGTCCTCCCAGGGAGAAGAGTTCAGCAGGGAGGAATGTAGGTCTCACGGTGGGCTGCACGGGTGCAGCAGGGGGTCTGGCAGCCTCTCTGGGAGGCAGTGAGCCTTGCATGGTGACCAGGAGCTGCCGGTGCACATGGGCTGTGCGCATGCAGAGGGAAGGACCTCGCCTAGCCCTGGGAGGACCAGGGGCATTGCAGTGGAGGCGTATGGCTGCCACGGGTTTCCGCCTCCGCGTCCAGAATGATGACTGAAGGGCAGCGTCTGGACTCGGCACTTGGCGCCTCGCTCGGGAGGAGATGGGAGGCTCCTTGCTGCTGCTCCTGGGGCAGGGTCTGTCCAGAGTGACCCCTGACAGACTGCCATCCTGGCCCCGTGTCTGCCCTCCAAAGTCGGCTTCCCGATGGGCTGGTGCGGGCTTGCTGGAGTAGGGCAGGGAGCCGGCCGCGGCTGGCGCTCAGGCACCCACCGTGGTGGTTATCATTGATCCAGGTGTGGACGGTTAGGCAAGGTGAGGATGTGAGGGAGCCCAGGCCACTGTGGTCACTGCAGGGGCTAGCTGCCTCTCCTGGTCCTCAGTAGTTGGCCAAGGGCTGCCCGGCCTCCACTGCCAGCTCTGGCCAACGTGCAGACCCAGCAGGACCCTGGGCTGGGCAGGCTGCATGGCTCCGGGCCTCAGGCCTGAGTTCCGGGCACGGATGCCCGACTCCCGAGCACCCCCTGGGCAGCACACAGCAGGGGTGCGAGAGTGGCGGGTGAGTGGGAGAGGGCGAGCCGGAGTCAGGAGCGACCCTGACCAGCCCCTCTGCACAGGCGTGGTGGAGATCCGCTCCGTCCGTGTGGGCACCGTGGCCATCAAGGCTGTGCACTCGGGCTTCTATGTGGCCATGAGTCGTCGGGGCCACCTCTACGGGTCGGTGAGTTTTGGGTAGTGGTGGGCAGGGCGGGCTGCGGGCAGTCGGTGGCCTCACGCGCCCGCCCCTCAGCGGGTCTACGGTGTCGACTGCAGGTTCCTGGAGCGCATCGAGGAGAACGGATACAACACCTACGCCTCGCTGCGCTGGCGCCACCGGGGCCGGCCCATGTACCTGGCGCTGGATGGACGGGGGGCCCCCCGGCACGGCATCCGCACACGGCGGCATCACCTGTCCACCCACTTCCTGCCCGTCCTGGTCTCCTGAGGCCCTCCGAGGTCCCGCGGGCCTGCTGACAGACTGGAGGCAGGGGGAAGGAGGGCCCCGAGGACACTGGAGACCGGGGCAGGGCTGAGCCTGGGCCCATCTGGGGCCATCAGTCCTGCTCACTCTCATCGTGAGCTCTAACTGGGTGCCAGGCACTGGGGCTCAGTGGGGTCCCCCAGGATTGGGGAGGCAGGGAGTGAGCGGAGTCCACACGCCCAGCACGAGGGTGAGCAGGCCCAGGGGATGAAGGCAGAGTGCCCGGGTGAGCGGGCAGGGCCGGGCAGTGCAGGGCCACAGCATCCCCTGCCACTCGCCAGAAGAGAAGCCCAAAGACATCCAACCTCACCCCAGGGCCTGTGGCCACGGCACTTCCGGGGCAGAAGGGGCTGAGGCGGGATCAGGGAGGCCCTGAGCTGGGGACACCCGGGGTCATCCCAGAGTCCTCATGAGGCGGCAGGAGGGCCAGGGTCAGAGGCCTGGAAGAGACTGCGCTGCTGGCTCTGAGCTGGAGGACGGTGACGGGGACTCAGGAGGGCCTCGTCCTGCTGCACCTGGGCTTAGCCCAGGGCGGCCCACACTGGCCCCCACCCCAGGACCATTAAATAATGCACGCTGCGGCCTATCAGACGCCATGGTGTCCCAGCAGGACACACAGAGGCCATCATCTCAGCCTCCCGGCTCTCAGGACGGGCAGGGGCTGCTGAGGGGCTTGGTGTCCTCGCCCTCCACGGATGGGCCCTCGGGACAGCACACCCAGCAGCGGCCCCCACCATCTTCCTCTGTGCTGGGCACGGCTGACCCCTACTGCCCACATGGTTGGTAGTTTTGGCCACCAGGGGTAACAGCCTTCAGAGGGTCAGCCTCAGTCCCCACAGGCTGTGCGACTCAAAGCTCCGGTTTCCACCAGGAGCGAGCCCAGCAGAGGAGCTGTCCAGAGAGGGCCGAGGGCAGACGCCCCCGCCCCGGGGCTGCTGGCTGCCCAGAGGCTTCCAGGACAGGTACTGCAGCTCCTCCACAAGCCCCTGACTCCCAGGTGTGGGTGTAGGATGCGACGGCGGCCGAGTCCGCCAGCCTCCCCTCTGCTCTGCCACACTGCAGGGCGTCCACCAGGATGGTCCACCACGGTGTCCTTGCAGTCACAGAAGCACAGAAACCACCCACGGGACAGGCTGTGGGGCTCTGGGTTGTGGGCCTGCAGGCCACTCCACTCTGAACCGCAGCAGCTCCTGCGGCAGGCCTTGCTGGCTGCCCAGTGCGTGGACCGACCTGAGGCTGCCCAGGAGGACCTTCCTGGGGCGCTGGTTCCAGTGACAGGGTTCTGCCACCAAGTGCCACTTGGCCTTCCTGGAACACTCCCACTCGATGTCCTCGGCCTGCTCTGTGGTCAGGAGGGGCACAGCCCCAGGGCTCCCTAGGGAGGCCCGGCCCCACGGGACGGCATGCGCGCCCTGCCGGCCGCTGGGCCCTCTGGACACACTGGCGCGGAAGGAAAACGCCGAGCCACGGGCCCCTCTTTCAAGTAGGTGTATTTTAAATAACTTTCAAGATACACATATTTTTCCCTTTAAAAAACGTCTGTCAGAGCAGTTTTGTTCCTGGTTCTGCTGGTCACCCTTGTGGTCCCAAGGCCGGCGCTTGCTGTGCGGTCCGAGGCCCGTGGCCCTCCGGGCGGCACACGCGGCCTGGTGGACAGCTCCACCCGCAGCTGCACAGATCATGCGTGGCCGCGCGTGAGCTAAAACGTCCATTTATTTCAAAGCAGTAATAATTTAAAATCATAAAAACCTTTCCACCGCTGAACGTTTGGAGGGTGAGGTTAGAGATGGGACAGAGGCTGGTGCGCCCTGCAGGGGACATGTGGCCCACACCCCTCCGAGCAGGGAGCAGCTGGGCACGGACGTCCCTCCGGGGCTGCTGAGCTCTGGTCCCCTGGAGAGCGGGTCCCGAGCCTGGCGCAGCCTGGGGCCTGCCGGTGCTGCGCGGCGGCCTGGGAGCTGGAGCTGGGCGCCGGCTCAGGAGTTGCTCGTGGCGTTCTCGTTGCTGGGCGAGGAGGAGGAGGAGGACGAGGAGGAGGAAGAGAAGCTCACCCCAGTCAGGCCCGGGGGGTTGGTGGCTGTGTTCTGTCCAGTGAGGCTCTTGCGGCAGACGGGGCAGCTGTCATGCTTTGTGGGGACAGAGGCGAGGCGGGAGTTAGAGGCTGGCGCCCCCGGGGCGGGCGCGGGCAGCGGGCGGGCTCACCTGCTCCAGCCAGGGCACGATGCAGCCGTTGTGGAACAGGTGGTTGCAGGGCAGCTGCCGCACGCTCTCGCCCAGCGCGTAGTCGTCCTTGCACACAGGACATTCGAGCCCAGAGCCTGTGGACGGGCAGGCCAGGTGGGTCCAGGCCCCCAGGGCCCCACCTGGCAGAAGCACCCGGGTCACAGGAGCCACAGCTGAGCAGAGCCATACCTACGTGCTCCTCGGTGACGGGGACGGTGGGGAGCGCCTGGATCTTCTCCTTGTCTGCGGGAGGGGGGCCTGTGTTTTCAAACTGGTTGAGAAGCTGAAAGACAAGAGGAGGTGCCAGGAGCTCTAGGTAGTGCGGGCCCACGGAGGAGCAGCCCCCTCGGCCTCCACCCCGCCGGCAGGGCAGGCTGCAGGCCTGCAAGGGCACCAGGGGCGTGGTCCTGGGCTGCGGGCACCGGTACTCCAGGGAGGCTGCTGTGCCCACGCTGACACAGCCCACCTACTGGCTGCACAGGGCCTGAGTCCACCCGGAATGGGCAGTACCCGGCCAAGGAAGAAAGTGAGTCAGCACCCCGGTCCATGGGGTGTCAGGTGAATGCCCCAAGGTCATAACAGGCAGGAGTGAGATGCAGGGGCCTCCAGGCTGGTCTCGGCAAGAGGAAACCATGCCCTGACCTCCCTGGACTAACCCCCAAATGGTGGGGATAGCCACCCTGTACCTGCGTGATGATGGCATCCAGGCCGTTGGCCCCCCAGGCGTAGTCCATTGGGTTGGAGTGCAGGACGCCCCTGGGGGCAAGAGGCCAGGTCAGGAGGCCAGTGGTGGGCAGGTGTGCCCCCCACCCCCTGCTACTCACCAGGGGCCCAGGCCCAAGTTGGGGATGGTGGCGGGAGTGATGATGCCATTGACCAGCTGCTGGATGATCCTGGAAGAGAGGGGGCAGGTCACACATGGTGGCAGATGGGCTATGCCAGTGTCCAGAGATGACCCACGAGGGCTGAGGTGGCTCCGTACTGGTCACCTGCCCAGCACACACAAGGCCCGGGGGTCATCCCCAGCACCACGAGAAAAGAAAAATTTAGAGACCTCAGCATGGTGTCCTGCTGAGGTCCAGGAGAGCCAGCCGTGTCCACAGCATTTCACTGTGACGTCCCATGACACAACTTCTCAAGCTGAGGGGCCAGCCACAGCCTCCAAAGTGCAGTGTGGGGCTGCAGCTCCCGTGGGACAAGGAGGGCCAGGCTTCTGGGGCAGGGGGCTGTCAGAAGGGCCCGGGCAGCCCTGCTCCTGAAACCAGGGACCCCCACAGGCAGCGAGGCCAGGCTTTCTTTCGCGGGAGCCTGGAAAGCAGCCCGGGCTTCAGCAGAGCTCGTGCCCACTTCCAAAGCCTGAATGACCCATCTTGCCGAGCGGGGCCCTCTCCAGCCACCCCCAGGCCCCCTCACCCTTCCAGCGTGGGGACGCCTTCGTGCCGGCCGGTGGCCCGCCTGGCGGTGAGGCGGGCTCGGGGCTGCCGGGCGCCATACCGGTGCCGGGACTGGTGCTCTCTCTCCCTCCGGCTCTCGGGGTCCCTGCCGTCGTCAGCCTGTGCCCCAGGAGGGAACGCAGGGATCTCGAAGCTGTCGTCAAAGATGCCGAAAGCAAACTGTCCATAGCCCTGGGGCAGCGTGAACAGGTGCTGGTCCACGTTCTGGGGAGAGGGGAACACGGCCTGAGCCTCCTGCTCTGCTCAGGGCTCCACACAGAGACAAGGAACCCAGGACTGACCTGCAGGCGGGAGATGGTGGACAGTGGGGTTGTCAGATCCACCAGGGTGGCCCAAGGCCGCTGCCCCTGCAGGGCCTGTCTCCTGGGGACACGCACCTCCCGCAAGTGGGCCCATCCCAGGCATGGGGGGCTCCATGAACCAGGGAGGGTCCAGCCTGCCCAGAACTCACCCTCGCAGGCAGGACACAGGCCAACAGTGACATGTGGATACCAGACTTAGTGGATGGGGATGGAAGAGGCAGGGAGTGCAGGATGCCCAGGGGCCAAGGTCCCAGGAGCCCGCGCGGGTGAGGATGAGAAGAGCTGCAGCCTCAAGGACCCGGGGTTCCCACTCACCTCAAACGGCTGCCGGCTCTGGTCAGCGGGGGCTGTGGAGGGAGCGGAACCGTTTTCTGCATTCCTGGAGAGACAAGGTGCCTGTTGGCAGCAGCCGCAGCCCTCCCCGTCCCCGAAGGCACAGAGCCACCCTCCACAACCCGCTTCTGGCCCTGCACATCAGGAAGTGCGAATCACAGCACCAGAGGCACCTGGCCCCCATCTCAGGACCCCACCATGCGGGAAGGTGAGAAGATGCCCCCAGGGCCCTAACCACAGCCATCAGCAGCCTCACACCAGCTGTGCCGCCCAGCCTGCCTCCGTCCCCCCCCCCGCCCCCCGCGGGGAACACGGGTGCCTGCGTGGCTGCGTCCCCACATGCCGTCCCATGCACACACGCGCTGACAAGTGCCCTGAGGCTGCTGTCCCCTTGCCTGGGGGCATGTGCCGTGACAACCGAGACCCAGGCCTGGCAGGTGTGTGACCCTGCCCTTCTCCCAGCTGCACCACGGGCTGTGCTACCTGGTCTCTTCTGGAAGCTCCTCGATGAAACCAGACTCACACCTGGGGCAGATGTAATCCTGCAGGAGAGAGGGAGGGTCACGCAAACGCTCCCCAGCAGCGCAACCTCCCCTGCAGGGCAAGAGCTGGCTGGCCGCCCACAAGAGCCGCTCCTGGCTGTGTGGGTCACGGAGGGCTGGGGACAAAGGAGGCCCAGAGATGTGTGTTCTTGATAGTCCCACGGCAGTGAGGTGGCACAGGTCCCTCTGGGGCCTCCTGTCCCAGGGTGCTCCCATAACAGAGCCAAGACCACAGCAGCACCCAGCACTGGCAGTTGGGTGGGCAGCCTGCTGCCCTGGGGGCACAGATGATGCTGGGATGTCCTGGAAGGGCAGCCGAGGACTCACCCGGGGACGGCAGGTACGAGACTCCCAAGACCAGGCCCATGCTCCCTGAGACAAGGCCCAGCCACACGCACACCGGGCAGGCCCACTTCAGCTAAGGTGTCCTACAGTCACCTCTGGGGGACATAGTTCAAATAGGGAGACAAGGCCCAGTGCGGGGCTCTCAGAGGTGGCTGCGGGCCTTACCTGCTGACGTCGTTGGGGCCCCACACATCACCCACTCCTGCCACCAACAGCTAAGGCCAAGGCGAGCAGACGGTGGGGGTGGCACTTGCAGACACCCCACAGGACGGGGGAAGGCTGGCAAGTCTGACAAAGGGCTCACGGCCAAAATGCACGTTTACAATTCGACACCAAAAGACAGACGTGCCAACCAAACAACTAGGTACAGATGCCCCTCCAAAGCGGACAGACGCTGAGGCCCAACACCACTAGCCACCAGGGAAGGCCAGCAGGACTACTGGCCTGGTGGCTGCCCACGCCTCCAAGATGCGGCCTGCCCCAGAGCCCTCTCGGGGCACTGCAGCCCCCATATATGCTCAGTCTCCACGGGCTCAGAGGAGCCCTAGCCCCAACTGTGGGCCTGGAAATCAACCTCTTCCCAGCCAAGGACCATTTGTTACAGGGGCCGTGTGGCCTATAGGCACATGTTCCTAGGGCCCCAGGGCCACCATGGCTGGGCACTGGGCCTATCACCCTTTCTTATAAGACCCAAAGCCCACCTCCGCAGGCTTGACCAAAGCTCCTCCCGCAACCCGCACCATCCACTCCAGCCAGGGCCGGCCAACTGCCCCTTGCCCACAGCAGCCAAAGTCCCAGCCAGGGGCAGCTTATGCCTCAGCCGATACCCTTCTAGCCCTCAATATCCTCTGTACCACAACTACCCACGCCAGGTGTCCACCTGGACACCACTGCAGAAGCCACCCTGACCAGCCCTGCTGCTTGGCCGCTTCAGTGCCCCAGGAGCATCTGTCGAGATGATGGATCCTTGCTGTGTGCCCACCCACTCCTCCCCTGTGGGGAGAGGGACAGGCACACCTGTCCAGTGAAGATGCCCACAACCATGCCTCCCAGGTGATGTGCCTTGTTCAGGTGACCCTTGTACCACACACACTGAGAGCCCTCAGGCAGGCACGGGCAGGGAAGCTGGGGAAACAGGTGAGAGACGAGAGGGGCCACAGCACTGGCTGCCTCTGTGGTTCCCTCCGGAAAGCCACCACTTCAGAGGATAACGAGCCTCCTCTGCTGTGCGGTGTGTGCAGAAGCACTGGGCAATGCGGACCCCCAACTCCCTCCACAGCCCCAGGGGTGCACATGACCCTCTCCATGTCCTTTTCTTCTAGGACCCAGCAGCACACCGAGGCCCACATCTGCACCCTGTCTGTCCCACAGCGTGTGCAAACCCTGCACAGAGGACACGAGCTCCTGGAACTGGAGGGGGGAGTGACAGGAGGGCGAAGATGCTGCTGAGAACGGACCTGCTGAGGGCTGCCACACGCCTGCGACTGCACCTAGGTCACCTGGTAGGGTGCGTCCACTGCACACAGGCCCCAGCAGGCACTGAAACCCAGTGGCACCTGACTCCGCCTTCCACCAACAGGGCCTCGGACCCTGCATGTGCCTGTGCAGAAGGCACAGGGCAGCGAGGCCCTGGGACTGCAGGGGTGCTCTGCCCAGGACCCCAGGTCAAGTTCCCCCTCCTGGGCACAATCAGAAAAGTGCTGATGTGGACAGAATTCCAAAAGGGAAAATTTGGCCCAGAGTCGTCCTGACCAACCCAGCCCTGGCTCCCTGGGCTTCATGGTGCTCTACCCTCCTCCAGGTGACGGGTTTAGAGCAGGCTGCTGGGCCAGCTCCACCTAACCTCCCCGGGGCTCAGTGTCTACAGAACCCCTGCAGGACACTGGACAGACACTGTGAAGAGCAACAGGCATCTCCATCGCAGCCTGCAACACAGCAGGGCACACCACACAGGCCACTGGATGGAGGGCAGAAACCTGCACACCTGGAGTGGGGAAAGAAGAGACAGGAGGTGCCCAGAGACTTGCAGAGTCCAGGAAGGGACACAGTGACAGCAGCTGCCCCCACTACCCACAGTGAGGCTGCATCACCCACAAGGTTACACCTCCAGGAGGAAGCATGGGTTTGTCAGTGGGGATAGAGAATGCCAGGTGGTCAGGCCCACAGCCACTTCCCCTCCCCAGGTGGCACCAACAGACCCACAGACTCCCACAAAAGGGTCCCTCCATCCACACCTATCTGCCCTGGCTTGGGCCACAGAGTGCTGTGAGTAAGGGAGGCAAGAGGCCAGCACTGGGCAGGGCCTACCCACAAGGCCTTCCACACTCGTGCCCTGCCTGTCACACTGCGTGTGATCTGGGAGCATCGCATCTGGGCCTGTGTACCTGCCCAAGGCCTCCAGCTCCAGCAAGACTGTCCGGTTGCTGCTTCCACATGTCCCCTCCACTTCAGCTGACCGCCCCCCATGCCCAGATGCTCCCTGCACTGCTTCTCAGTCACAACCCCACATGGGCACTGCCCACCTGACTGCACCGCCCATTCGTGAGGGAGCCCTCACAGGGAAGCCACGGGGAGCAGGCCAAGTACTGGCCACCTGCCAACATGCTTCTTGCCCCGATTTCAATCCAGTTGACAAGCCAGCATGTTAGGTGAGACGTGGTGCAGCTGTTGGGGCCAGCCTGACCCAGAGAAGCCCCCTAGAGCAGGCTCAAGGACCACAGCAGCTCAGGGGCTTGAGATGGCACCCTTACGACACAGCCAGCTCCTCCTAAGAACCAGCCAGGAGCTTGAGCAGCAGCAGACACATCAGGGTGACTATGACGTGGGCAAACTCGTCTCTGGGGTGCCAGTGACAAGCTGGGACTTTCCCAGGTTGAGACCTCCTCCCAGGGCACCAGTGTGCCAGCCCCAGTACAGAGCGGTTCTAGCACAGCCAGCTGGCCACTGGCTTAGTCCCATCCTCGGGACCAGCAACCATGCCCTACCACACACCTCCTCCCCGCGGGTATAGTTCTCGTGGAATTTTACCAAAGTCCAATTTAGTATTTGTCAGCCCCTGGTCAGTCTATAAACCTGTAAGGTCAAAGACCACAACGGACTGCTGTGACCACAGGAATGTCCTCAGCAGGCCTGGTGACAATCAGAGAAGACCAGGGTCTTCCTTGCTCAAGGCCACAGTCAGGAAGTAGCCATACCATGTGGGCCCCAGGAAGCCCAGGAAGGCAGACTGGGTCAGGTCGGCTCTGCACACGGTACATACACTGGTCCCCGGCTCTGTCCCCCAGACAAGGCCTGTCTTGGGGCTCACAGCAGCTGCAAGGGGCTGCACTGCCACTAAGCCAGGCCTGTACGCTGCCAGGCCACCAGTCCTGAGTGCCACAAATAGAAAGGCAGGGAAGCTGAAAGCTAAAGAGCTGGAGCAAGACTCCAGGAAGATGAAGCAGGAGAGGCAACTCTCAGCTCCAGCCTGTGCCTTGCTCAGACTTCATTTCCCTCTTCCACTGCGGAGGGGGTAAACCCCTGGCCTCCAGAAGCCCTTTCCCTCTCTCCACGCCAAGCCCTACAGGCTCCTCCTCCAGGGTCCCTCCCCTCAGGGAAGGCCACAGGCCCATTGGTCAGGGAGTACCACCACCCAGAGGCAGTTGACAAGCAGGGTACAGCTCGCGCAGCTCCACAAATCCTCCCCACCCACAGTCCCTTCCCCTCAGAGCCTCCACGACCCTCTCTGCACCTCCCTCTACCCTGCTCCCTCTGAATCCTTGGGAAGTGGTAGGGCCAAGCGGGAGAACCACGTGCCACTTCTCTGGCGCGCCACCGATTTCAGGCTTCCCACCCGGAAAGCAGGACTAGACGGCCACTTTCCCCACCAGCCTGGGGAAGGAGGGGGCGGACTGCAAAGCAGGATGGCTGGGCCCACTCCGGGCGGACTGACTCCGAACCCCCGTGACCCGGGCCAGCCTCAAAACCGGCCTCAAGGAGCAGGAAGCGTCCCGGGCGCACCCAGCAGGGCCCCCTGGGCCAAGGGGCGGCCTCGCCAAGCGCCCCAGCAGCGCTCTGGGACCCTCCGCGCCCCAGCCGGGGACGGATCTCGTCTCCACACCTGCCACCAGCAGCTGCGGGACCCGGACGGCGCCTGGACCCCGGCGGCCGGGCCCACGCGGCCAGCGCAGCGAGGCGCGCCCCCGCAGCCCGGCCACGCGCTCGGCGAACGTCCCCCGGCGCCGCGCCGGGTCCGGCTCCCGCGGCGGCCGCCCAGGGCCC
>JAJEJO010047645.1:0-132451 GCA_020662805.1 Glaucomys volans
CTAAAATGGCAAATTTTGTTACACATTTTACAATTTTAAATACAATGTGTGCTGGGGTTGTAGCTCAGTGGTAGAGTGCTCGCCTAGCATGCATGAGGCTGTGGGTTCGATCCTCAGCACCACATAAAAAATAAAGGTATTGTGTCCACCTACAACTAAAACAAAATATTTTTAAAAATGTAATACTAAAAATGTTGAATTGTACATTTTTTCTTTTCTTTTTTGGTGGTATGGTGATACTGGGAATTGAACCTGTGATGGCGCTTTACACTGAGCTACATCCCCAGCCCTTTTCTTTTTTTAAAGTTTGAGACAGTGTCTCACTAAATTGCCAGGACTGGCTTCAAAGTTGTCATCCTGTCTCTGATTCCCCAGTAGCTGCTACTATAGGTGCATGAGCTATCCCAGCTTGAATTGTGCAGTTTAAATGCATGGACTGTGTGGTTATGTGAATTTGTATCTCAATAAAGGTGTTTGAAAAGAGTACCTCCTGTATGATTTCATTTATATAAAACTCTAAAAAATGCGAACAGGGGGTTGGGGGTGTGACTCAGTGGTAGAGTGCTTGTCTGGCATGCATGAATCCCTGGGTTTGATTTCTAGTACCCCACCTCCAAAATAAAAAGGACTGAAGCTATAGCTCAGTGTCAAAGCACTCCTAGATTCAATCACCAGTACCTTCCTCCCAGACCCTCCAAAAGAAAAAAACATGCAAACTAATATATGGTAGCAGAACGCAACCCTAATTTGCTCAGTACCTCATTTTATTACCTTCTTGTGTGTGTGTGTGTGTGTGTGTGTGTGTGTGTGTGTGTGTGTGGTGCTGGGCCTTGTGCTTGCGAGGCAGGCACTCTACCAACTGAGCTATATCCCCAGCCCCTCACCTTCATTTTTTGAAAAATCTTCTCTGGTCCCTAACTCTATGTTAATATCTGTCTTGGAAAAAAGTCAGAGGTCCACACCTCTGAGTCTTCCAGTCTTATCTAATAAAGCATCCTCCACAAATAGTCTACCCAGCAGACAATTTTTTCCTAAGCTATATTCATAATAAGAAACATTCAAGCCAGGCGCAGTGGTGCACGCCTGTAATCTTAGCAGCTCCGGAGACCGGAAGGGGAGGGAGTGGTCTCATTTTGCTAAGGTAAAGGAAGGTATTTTGTACTGCGGTTGGATCTACAGAGTCGCGTATAACCTTAAGGTGTCGTTTAGGAGCTGGTGTCTCGCTGACAGTGAGGGGGGCCCTGGAACTCCACTTCCCAGGAGGTCTCGGGGCGTCGAGTGAAGACTGCGTCCAACCACGGGGTGGGACTAGGTCGCTACCCGGATGTGGAGTTAAGCTCTCAGCCTCTCCTATCCCAACTCGAGAGCTCCAGGAGGCTTCGCCAGCCACAGTCCTTCAGCGTTGGAGAACGATCAGACTTTGCCGGGTAACCTTTATGGACAGACAGACCCCCACAGCCAACTCCCATCTTCTCTGTTAGAGTCTCCCCATTCCCCCGGGACAGTTATCTCAGGATTTGAGCCACTCCCGGGATGGAAGGAATTTGCTGGGGGTCGGGTGGGGTGAGGTGTGTGTGGGTCAGGGAGATTGCCCCAGCCCTTCCTATTTACGAATCCTATGTTGGTGGCGGGAACCTCTCTGTCCCAGGCTTAGGAGTCCTTATGAAACACTGGAGTAAACTACCCTTGGTGGAGGCTGTAAGGGAAGTGCTGAGTGGGTTTGTGGCTTCTGTTGTTGGGTCACTAGAATGGCCTTGCTTTTGGTTGTTTCCAAGCGCCAGGCAGCACCACTTCCCTTCCCCCAACCCCTCCCCCAGGGTTGGGAAGCATTCACTAGGTTTTCTTCACCCACAAGCACCCCGAGAGTCTCCTTTGACCCATCATGAACCATAGCAGTCAGTCTTCAATGTAAAAAGCTTCCCCTGTTCAATAGATAACTAAATGGAAGAAAGCAGTAAATAAAAATGGGAAACTTATGCTGAATTGTTTTGGTTTAAGAAAGTTCCGGTGATTTCATGTGGATGTAGACAGACTTGTAGGAAGATTGCAGCTTGGAGACTGTTATGAACAGTACTACTTTGAGCTGGTCCTGAGTGTTATTGGTTTTTTTTTTTTTTTTTTTTTGTACTGGGGATTGAACCCAGGAGCACTTAACCAACCGAACCTTATCCCCAGCCCCCTTCCCCTTTTTAAAATTTTGAGACAGGGTCTCATTAGCTAAATTGCTGAGGCTGGCCTTGAACTTGCAGTTCACCTGCCTCAGTCTCCAGAGCTGCTAGGATTATAGGTATGTGCCACCATGCCTGGCTTGAATGTTTCTTATTGTGAGTATAGCTTAGGAGAAAATTGCTTGCTGGGTAGACTATTTGTGGAGGATGCTTTATTAGATAAGACTGGAAGACTCAGGAGTGCACCACTACATCTGGTCTTATTTGCCTTTTAATGTAGAGCCTACCCTTTCCATGAAACTAGGGTTAAGGAAGTTTTTGTTATTTTTACCCCTTTAAAGATCCCTCCAGCAGTGCACTGCCTAAAGTAGAATCTGGGAGAGTGTATGGAAGCAGTGGTGAGGAGGTGAGGAAAATTGTGCATGATCCTTGACAAGGACAGCATTGTGCCAGATGCAGGAGTTGATGTAAACCTTTTTTCATACAGGTAATGAACAAACTAAAATATTTTCTTTTGTAACTCCTAGCTTTTTCTCAGAGCCCACAACCCTTAAAAAAAGCATTTTACCATTATTTTGAGGCTTTCTAACTATGAAGAATTTCAAACACACACATGACTAGAGAGAACAGTGTCCTGAATACATGTGCTTAACAAATAAGCGAATTGTACAAAGGAGTCCCCCCCAATACCTGGGACTTTTGCTAAACCTTCCCATTAATGGATATTTTGCTATGGATGAGGGTGTTTGTAAGAAGTTGCTACTGCTTTGGATTTTCTCAGTTCTGCAACATTCTGGCTGCATACTATCACCTAGGCACCCAGCCATTAGTGTGCTGTGTGTGCTCATTATCTGCAGACCATATGTGCCAGGAACACTGGTAGATATAAGCCAAGATAAATGAGTATAGTTAACTTTTCCCAGTTATTTTAGGGGCTGAACGTAGGGGACAGTGTAGTCTTTGTGCTTCAGTTTTACCCTGGTTCTGTAACCCCCACTCACCCTGCCAATTGTACTGCTGTCCTGAAAGCAGTCACTTTGAGTAGAGGCTTCAGACACTGGATGATATCTGAAGGAGACTGGGAAGAGGAGTTGCACAGGCTAACTGCTTATGGGAATTCAGAGGAAAAAGACAATCCAGACAGTAAGTCAAAAAAAGGCTATTCTCAAGGAGTATGGTGGCAGCTTTGCTCTGTTTTCATGGAACTTGTGTGTTCAATTGTTATGCCTATTCCTAGGGGGTGGTTGCCTACCAGAACTGAATTATGCTCTGGACTTTTTTTAGATATGGGACCTATGGAAGGACTCCTGGTCACAATTGTGTGAGCAGAGAGCTACCCCTAGTGGGCTTGTGTAAAGCATACTCGGAAGGCCAACTTCTCTTTACCCTGACCCATGATGAGGTTCATTTTTTTTAAACCTATAATACAGCCCTAAAGTAGGCCTTAGCTAATAAGACAGCAAGATGGGAATGTTTTATATTTCTCTAAATTACCAAGGTGACAAACTGATTCTCATTTTTTCCCTGTAACCAAATACATGAGACAATCCCCTTTCCTCCATGTTCTTACACATGAAGAAATTTATGGTATAAAGATTGAGTCTGGCCGGGTACAGTGACACATACCTGTAATCCCAAAAGCTTGGGAGGCTGAGACAGAAGGATTGTGAGTTCAAAGCCAGCATCAGCAACTTGGCAAGGCCCTAAGCAACTCAGTGAGACCCTGTCTCTAAATGAAATATAAAAAGGGCTAGGGATATGGCTCAGTGGTTAAGTGCCCCTGGGTTCAATCTCTGGTATCCAAAAAAAACGAAAGAAAGAGAGAGGGGGGGAAGTAGGGAGGGAGGGAGAGGGAGATTGATTTAGTCTGAGTGTGGTGCTACAAACCTGTAATCCCAACAGCTCAGGAGGCTGAGGCAGAAGGATCCCAAGTTCAAAGCCAGCCTCAGCAACTTAGTGAAGCCCTAAGTAATTTAGCAAGACCCTGTCTCAAAATAAAAAGGCTGGGGATGTGGTTTAGTGGTTAAGCACCTCTGGGTTCTATCCCTAGTACAAAAAAAAATTGCAGTAACTAACAATCTAAAGTAGAATGCACTCCACATCATGTACAACCACAAAATGAGAAGTTATACTCTATGTATGTATGATATGTCAAAATACATTCCACTGTCATGTATTAAGTAAAAAGAACAAATAAAAAATATTAAAAAAGGAAGTAGAATGCTTTGCAGCCTAAATTGAGGGCAGGACAGTGATAGGGTATTAACATGGGGGTGTAAATATGGGAGCACAGCAAATATGCTTTTTGGAGATCATCTATTGCCATATCATTTACTCTGAATTACTTGATTCATGAAGAAATAGATAATAGCATGGTGGTGTTCTTTTACTCATAAAAGGTGGGAGGAGGGGATGAGACCCCTGGTTTGTCTAGCATTGTAACTATATTACAGAATTTTTGCCTTCCCCCAGTAGTAGAATAGTAGTAGAGTCAAGGGCTGGGGGTGTTTCAGTGGTAGAGTAACTGTCTGGCATGTGAGAGGCCTTGAGTTGGATTTCTAGTACCACACACAAAACCAAAACAAACAAAATACGTCATTGTAGCTTCTAACACTTAATGAGCACTGCCTGTAAAGCAGGGATTAAGTACTACATATCTTCTTTTTATTTAACACAGGTTAAAAACTTGCCTAAGTTTACAAAAGCTTAGGGAGAGGGAGGACTGGTTTTTGATTCCAGGCAGTCAGACTTCAGAGCCTTGACTCATCTTTTGGTACTGGGGACTGAACCCAGGGATGCCTTGCCACTGAACTACATCCCCAGCTCTTTTTAATTTTTTTTTATTCTGAGACAAGGTGCCCCTGCTATCCTCCAACTTGCAAGGCCTCCTGCCTCAGAATCCTGAGTTATCGGAATAAAGGCATGAACCACTGAGACTGGCTATACCTATCTTTAAAAAATAATTACTCCCCATTTACTGAACACCTGCAATGTTAGAACCATTGATAAAGTATATCCACACCTTATGATAAATATGTAACAAATAACTACATATAGTGAGTACCATGTTTTAATCTTGGAAACTTTCTATGCCAATGTTTTTTAAAATTATAGTTACCATTTACTGAACACCTGCAGTATGTTAGCACTTTTGATACAGTATATTCAGACTTTTGACAACTTAACCTTCATATCTATGTATATGAATGGTTTTTAATATATCTGGACTCAGCCACTTTTGAGAATCTGACAGCTTTGGATCTTCTTTGAAGAAAAATTTATTTATGCACATATATTTTCAGTTTCAGAGGTGGATTCTAGAACCAACTAAATCCTACTCTCACAGTCCACAAGCTCCAGGGTAAAAACTCTTATCCTATATAAGCTTTCCCAGTTGACTCCTCTATGGTGTTAGGGGGACAGGGGGTATGAGTGGGTGGGTGGGGCTTACCTTGCCTTTCTCTTCCTTTTCAGACAGCAATGTTTATAAAGCTCCTTAACCAAATATCTCTGAACATTTTTTCTCCTATACATAGGATTATAAGAGAAGAATGCAGACGATCAAATGTGTGGTTGTAGGAGATGGGGCTGTGGGTAAGACCTGCCTCCTCATCAGTTACACTACAAATGCATTTCCTGAGGAGTATATACCCACTGTTTTTGACAACTACAGTGCCCAAACATCTGTGGATGGCCAAATTGTCAGCCTGAATCTGTGGGACACTGCTGGCCAAGAAGAATATGACCGATTGCGGACACTCTCCTACCCCCAGACCAATATTTTTGTCATTTGTTTTTCCATTGGCAACCCATCCTCTTATGCCAATGTGAGGCATAAGTGGCACCCAGAAGTCTCCCATCATTGCCCCAATGTGCCTGTTCTGCTGGTAGGTACCAAGAGGGACCTACGAAGTGACCATGAGACAGTGAAGAAGCTGAAAGAGCAGAGCCTTGTGCCCACAACGCCTCAACAAGGCAATTCCCTGGCTAAACAGGTAGGGGCTGTGAAGTATCTGGAATGTTCAGCCCTGACGCAGGATGGGGTACATGAGGTGTTCTCAGAAGCTGTTCGGGCAGTGCTTTACCCTGCCACAAAGAAGAGTGCCAAGAAATGTGTCCTCTTGTAGTTTTTGGGTGCTACTTAGGAGACTGCACCTAAAGAATATAAAGGAAGTTTCCTTTGTTAGCAGTTGCAAGTGCCAGCATGAGCCATTTGTCTCTTCCCCTAGAAGCCCTAGACTCCTGGTTATTTGGCTTTTGGAGGAACCTGGAAGACAGACTATTTCATATACAGCTGCTTTGAAGTTTGGTATGAACCTTTTGAAGGAAGTTTATGTGTGTCTATCTGTATACCCCGTCACAAGTAGTAAAAAGAGATGCCACTGAATGCTGTTTTTTTTCTCTACTGGCCAGGCCATGATGAAGCCATCCTTGGGAGGTATTTGTTTGTCTGCTTTTAAATCTAACTTTGGCTTTCTTTGCTGTATTTACCATTGAGCAAGTGCCTCAGACAATGATTTTCAAATCACTGCCTTAAACTTTTGGATATTCTAATTTTTTATTGGTGCTGGGG
Organism: Glaucomys volans; assembly: GCA_020662805.1. NCBI lineage: Eukaryota > Metazoa > Chordata > Mammalia > Rodentia > Sciuridae > Glaucomys > Glaucomys volans. Next base: position 6,742 of record JAJEJO010047645.1, read on the forward strand.
ATTGAATGTAGCATCTCATGCATGCCAGAGGAGTGCTCCACCATTGAGCTGCACCCACAGTCCTGATATGCTAATTTTCCCATAATGGTGATCTAATGCCAGGGTGCACTGCCACTTAATTACATCCCCAGTCCTTTTGATTTTTCATTTTGAGAAAGGGTCTCATTAAGTTGCCCAGGCTGGCCTCAAACTTGTGATCCTCCTGCCTCACACTCCTAAGTAGCTGGGATTATAGGTGTCCTAAAACACTAAGTTTTTGAAAGCCATTTTATTTGTTATTTCTGCATGTTCCCAATGTTGACACATTCCTCTTATTCTTGAGATGAGACATCTTCACAAAAATGGTTTAGCAGCATTTTCCAAAAATCTGCGATAGTAATAGATGTTCCTTTTCAAAGGGTTTGTTGTCCAATAAGCTCAGGAACCAGCAATTTATATAAAATTCAACAGGATTCTTTACAGTATAACTTTATAACTTATTATGTAATGCAGTGTTTCCCAAACTTATTTCACCACTGAACATTTTTACAGGATCCCATACAAAACCTATATCTCTGGTAACAGTTTCAGAGAAGTCAGGTTAGTGAGAACTAGGAATTCTCAAGGAGGTTGTAAAAAAATGCAAAAAGCATAATGCGGTCCTGTTCCTTTTGATGTTTTCCTCCCTCATCATGCCTTCAAGACAAATGTTTTATCAGCCATGGACTTATTGGTTCTTCTGCTTCAGGAGGTGGGTTTGGCATTTAGTGATGATAGTGCATGCAGTGCAGGTAGGGTCCCACAAAGAGATCTGCTATTAGATTCTGCTAGCACCTTGGACTTGGTGATGTGGAAGTTATTCAATCCCTGGAAAAGCTGTATCTGAGTCTTCTATGTGGCCCTTTTCCCTCTTAGTCACTTCCTATAAAATAAACCCACTCAAGGTTAACTCCCTAAATAAAACAAACTGTCCTACCCATCATTGTCAGGAGTTCTGTGTTTTTTGTTTGTTTGTTTTTTTGTACTGGGGATTTTAAGAGGCTTGCTTTACCACTGAGCCACATCCCCAGCCCTTCTTATTTAAGACAGGGTCTTGCTAAGTTGCTTACAGCCTTGCTTAGTTGCTGAGGCTGGCCTCGAACTTGTGATTCTCCTGCCTCAGCTGTCAGACTCCCAAACTGTCTTGATTACTGGTATGTACTATCATGCCTGGCCCTATTTTTTTTTTTTTTTTTTTTTTTTTTTTTTTTTTGCGGTGCTGGGAATGGAACCCAGGGCCTAGTGTATGCCAGGCAAGTACTTTACCACTGAGCTATAACCCCAACCCTTTTTATTTTTTAAATTTGAGACGGAGTCTCACAAAGTTGCTGAAGCTGGCCTTGAATTTGTAATCTTCTTGCCTTGGCTTTCCTAGTACCTGAGATTACAGGCCTAACATGTTCCATTTCTTTTAACTGCTCCTAAGAGTATGCTGGCTCTGGATCTCTAGACCCTGAGGCTGTCCCCTTTGTGGTCATATAGGATTTCAGGCTTTGCTGGAGTTGCTCAGCTTGCCATCTCCCAGTGTGCCTGCTTCTCTTCTGTCTTTTTGACCTTCTTCATTTGATATGGAAAGATTACTTCTTCATATGGCAAATAATGGTTGATAATTACATTGTGCACACACCCTTCCAACATGCCAAACAACACTGGGTTTTTGAGAATTGAGAAATGAAGGTCATAAGATCTGTACCTACCCCTGTAGTGTGTAAAGTATTTGCTTGGTTTATTTTGACTGATGTCGCCTGGGATGCTCATAAAATGTCAAGACTAAAAGAGGCTAGAAACATGGCTGCCAATTGTAGGGTGTCTCTGAGAATTAACTTTATTTAATTTTTGTGGTGTGGGGCTTGAACCAGGGCCTCATACGTTATGCAAGTGTTCTACCACGGGGCTTCAGCCCCAGCCCTTCTCCAGGGACTTTCTGTTTAGCTGTTTCTTTTTTTTTATGGTACTGGGGATTGACCCAGGGGTACTTTATCCCTGAGCCACGTTCCCAGCCCTTTTTAATATTTTATTTAGAGACACAGTCTTGCTGAGTTGCTTAGGGCCTAAGTTGCTGAGGCTGGTTTTGAACTTGGAATCCTCCTGCCTCAGCTTCCCAAGCTGCTGGGATTACAGGTGTGTGCCACCTTGCCCAGCTTACTGTCACCTTTTTAAGTGACTTTTAATTTAACAGTGCCTCCTAATCCCCTTTTGCCTAGCAAGTTGCCAAACAGGTCGGGGTTTTATGTGGGCAGACTGTTTTCTTCTAATAAAGGGAGGTGTAATCCCCAAGTCTGAGTCAAGAGTCCCTTTTTTACTGGACTGATTTGATGGTCCTGAGCACACACTGACAACTTGATTTTTATATTTAAAACAAATCTGTATGAAGATCAACTTGCTGAAATTATTTGTAACAAATAATAATAAACTTTTCTGATATTACCAGGTCTGTTACTTTCAAAAAAAATCAGAGCAATTCCTCTTCCTCTCCTTTGAATAGTTTCTAAATTTTCTTCAACTTACAAAGGATGAAATAACTATAATTGTCATATTGCATAGTTCATCTACATGTAACCGTACTTGTTTTCCTGTACCAGGTAATCAGGGTAGGGAACTGTGTTCTAATATTGATTTTCTCATTCCTGCCCCACACATATTCATCCCCAGGATTTAGCTTCACTTCTAGGTTCTCATTAATAACAGCGTCAGTTAATTCTGGGCATTTTTTTCTCAAACTAGTTAGTAAATAATTTAGGTTTTATATGTTACAAGCACTACTACATTATAGACTAAGCTTGTAAAGATAAGACACATCATTTAATGTCTTTTGCCTCTTTATCTCAGCAAAATATCCTGTTATTTTTAAAAAGTATGATTAATTCTGGCTGGTAATTGTTTATAGTGTAGTGCACTAAGTGTACTAGTAAGGAAGAGCAAAACCATTTTTTTTGGTACTAGGGATTGAACCCAGGTGCATTCTACCACTAAGTTACATTCCCAAAATTTTTATTTTTTATTTTGAGAGGAGATCTCACTAAGGTGCTGAAGCTGTTTTTTAAAAAACAGTTTTAAGGCTGGGAATGTAGCCCATTGGTAAGTATGTGCTTAGCATGTACAAGACCCTGGGTTTGATCCCCTGCACCATAAAAACAAACATAACATCCCCTCAGGTTTACTGAGGTGTAGTTTGGCTACCACAAAATTCACCCATTTCAAGTGTATAATTTAATAATTGTAGTAAACTTAGTTGTGCAAACATCACCAAAATGCAGTTTTAGAAGATTTCTATCACTCTAGTGATACCTCATGCAGTTAATCCCTGTTCGTAGCCCACTGCTATTCCTAGACAACCACTAGTCTTTCATGGATTTTTTTTTCCAGATATTATAATCATACAATCTGCAGTCTTTCAGAACTCTCTTCATTCATCTAGTATGTCTTCAAAGTCCATTTTATATCACATATCAGTACTTCATTTCCTTTTATTAATATTCCACTGTATATCTTATTTCTCTATTCATCAGATGATGGGCATTTGGGTTTTCAGTTTTTATTACCACTAATATCTGTGTACAAGATTTTTTGTGGACATATGATTTTAATTCTCAGGTAGAAAAAGGAAGAGTGAAATTTCTGGGTCATGTAGTGTATTTATGTAAAACCATTTACTTTTTGATGCTAGGGACTGAACCCAGGGCCTTCAACAGGTTAAACACATGCTACCACTGAGCTACACCCCAAACCCTCAAACCATGTTTTGAGTCAAGATTGGAGCCTGTAACACTGATATATATATATATATATATATATATATATATATATATTTATATATATATATTTTTTTTTTTTTTTGAACTGAAGACTGAACTCAGGGCCACTGGGCCACTAAGCCACATCCCCAGCTCTATTTTGTATTTTATTCAGAGACAGGGTCTCACTGAGTTGCTTACTGCCTTGCCCTTGCAGAGGCTGGCTTTGAACCTGGGATCCTCCTGCCTTAGCCTCCCAAGCCGCTGAGATTATAGGCGTGTGCCACCACACCCAGCTTGTAACACTGATATATTTGAAGTCCTATTTCATATCCTACAAGCTTCCATCTACCTCTCATTGAATCTGCTTTCCTGCAAGCACAAGCATCTAACAGCAATATAGTATACTGAATAGCTAATAAAAGATACATTAAAAACATATTCCAGGGCTGGGGCTGTAGCTCAGTGGTAGAGCGCTTGCCTAGCATGTGTGAGACACTGGGTTTGATCCCTAGCACCACATAAAAATAAATAAATGAAATGAAGGTACTGTGTCCATCTACAACTAAAAAAAGAAAAATAAAAAAAAACAAGGTGTCGGGCTGGGGATGTAGCTCAGTTGGTAGAGTGCTTGCCTAGCATGCACAAAAACCCTGGGTTCAATCCCCAGCACCACAAAACAAACAAACAAACAAAAAACAAGGTGTGTGCCACTGTGTCTGGTCTAACTACTGTTAAAACATTGCCCAGGGCTGGGGATATAGCCCAGTTGGTAGAGTGCTTGCCTCGCAAGCATAAGGCCCTGGGTTCAATCCCCAGAACCGCCAAAAAAAAAAAAAAAAAATTGCCCATGCAATAATCCCATTAAAAGTATGAGGAAGAGCACTATGAAGTGGTATAGTATGATTTCCAGTTTATATTAGGTGAAAAAATACAGCATGCTGTACAAACTGTAGAACCAGAAACTATAGGAAATGGTTATTTATAGTAGACGGGAATGGGACAGAAATTATAAGCATGCGAGCAAGACTTCTGTGGGAATAGCTTTTTATTTTTTGGTAGTAGGGATTTAATCCCAGAGAACTCTACCACTAAGTCACATCCCCAACCCTTTTCAATTTTTTTTTTAAATTTTGAGACAGTCTTGCTAAGTTGTCAAGGCTGACCTCACACTTGTGATCCTCCTGCCTCAGCCTTCTGCATTGCTGGGATTACTGGTGTGCACCCCCAAGCCTGTGTGGGAATAGCTTTTTATAAAGATTTGACTTTCAATACATATCAAGTAAACTGAAAATAAACACTCTAAAGCATGCTTGCAAAATGGAACATAGTACTTTATATATACTTAACGGGTTATGTTTTAAGGACAAAAGTTTTTCTTAGGTATATTGTTGAAGTGGTAATGGTTTGTAATTCTGACCAGTTAATATATTGGTGTTGGGAACCAATGTTTACATGGTAAGAGAAGCAAGATACACATATGAAGTGGGTAAAGGTGAGGAAAAATCAATGGTGTTGGGACTATTACTAGTATAAACTCATTATTTACTATTTTGGCTCTTTCCACTGAAAAGGTCTACAAGCAGTGACACTCCAAATTTTGATTTCTAAACACCCTTCCCCAGTAAAAAGCACCAGTGTCGCACACCTGTAATCCCAGTGGCTTGGGAGGCTGAGGCAGGAGGATCTTGAGTTCAAAGCCAGCCTGAGCAACAGAGGTGCTCAGCAACTCAGTGAGCCCCTGTCTCTAAATACAATACAAAATAGGACTGGGGATGTGGCTCAGTGGTTGAGTGCCCTGAGTTCAATCTCCAGTACAGAAGATGGAAAAACAATCAAACAAACAAAAAAACCAAACCCACTAGGGTTCCTTGAAGAAATGGCTATTAGCTTCAGGACAGGGAATACAGAGAGATAACTTGATACATATTGTGCCATAAAGTAACAAAGTGCTCAAAGACTAATGGTCATGTCAAAAAGAGTGAAAAGAATGAAGTGTTTCCCACTGGACAAATTGTGACAACTGGAGCATTAAAACAAATAATGATAGTGCTATGTTATAAAGCACTAAAAAAGGGCTGGGGATATAGCCCAGTTGGTAGAGTGCCTGCCTTGCAAGCACAAGGCCCTGGGTTCAATCCCCAGCACTGCATTAAAACTAAAAAAAAAAAAATTAAAGCACTAAAAATACAGGTGGATGTGGTGGTGCATGCCTGTAATCCTGTTATACTCCTGTCCCCCAAAAAGATTCCCTCAGGGGAGGGAGGGAGAGAGAGAGCGCGAGAGCGGGAGTCCCCCCCACCCCAATCCCTTCCCTTCCTATAGCCCCACCCTAAATCCCTTCCCATCCCTATAAATGCTGGGAACAAGGAACTAAGGCGAGATTCCCCAGCATACTGCTTTTAGGTGTAAGGGTGGTCGTCGCTGGCCACCCCAAAAAATAAAAAACAAAGGCTTCTTTTGGCTTTACGTGAACAGCTTGGATGATCTTACTTTCTTCAGATATAACAATTCCAGTGGTTTAGGAGGCTGAGGCAGGAGGATTCCAAGTTCAAAGCCAGCCTCAGCAAAGGAGAGGCCCTAAGCAACTCAGTGAGACCCTGTCTCTAAATAAAATACCAAGAAAGAGCTGGAGATGTGGCTCAGTGTTTTTAAGTGCCCCGAGTTCAATTCCCAGGAATAAAGAGAGGAAAAAAAAAAAAGGAAAGGAAAAATACAGCCAGGTGCAGTGGTGCAGGCCTGTAATCTCAGTTACTCAAGAGGCTGAGGCAGGAGAATCTCAAATTCCAGGCTACATTCAGTAACTTAGCAAGACCCTGCCTCAAAATAAAAAAGACTGGAAATGTAGCTCAGTGATAAAGTGCCCCTGTGTTCAATCCCCAGTACCAATCAATCAATCAATCAATAAATAAATAAACAAACAGAAAGGAGGTAACAGGTTCTTTACTGAATAAGTCCACTTAACAAATGTAAAAAGAACTTAAGAATTTGAAAAATCACCCTATTGCATTCTCCCAATAGAACTGATTCAGGCAATCAAAATCACTGGGTATAAGGGCATTAGGAATTGAATATTCACAGGATCTCAAGATGTCACTCAGAGCTTGCTTACTTATTACAGAAGGGGGGAAATATACCTTCACCATGGAGAGATCTGGCAATCACCACTTTATGGAAGTGATCAAATTTAGTATGACCAATATTGGACAACCAGACATTGTCCATTCTGATGGCTGGTACAATATTTGAATAGTATCAAATTGAAGAAACAATCACATTCAGAATATGTAATGTTTTCAAGAAAATTACCTGGATTCTTCCAAAAATCTAGTCTCATAAAAAAACAAAGAAAAAAGGCAGGTAGATTTGGCCTAAAGGGAGATGATCAAATGCAATGCATTAACACTGAATGGCTCCTGGCACTGGAAACTATGTAAAAAGCCCCAATTAGGACAAAGCGGTAAATGTAAATACTGTGTACGTTAAACATATATTGCCTTAGTTTTTTTTTTTTTTTTTTTTTTTGTGGAACCAGGGATTGAACTCAGGGACACTCGGCCACTGAGCCACATCCCCAGCCCTATTTTGTATTTTTATTTAGAGACAGGGTCTCACTGAGTTGCTTAGGGCCTCGCTAAGTTGCTGAGGCTGACTTTGAACTCGCGATCCTCCTGACTCAGCCTCCCAAGTCGCTTGAATTACAGGCATGCGCCACCACGCCCGGCTATTGCCTTAGTTTTTAAAGGTCAGATAATTGGGCTGGGGTTGTGGCTCAGTGGTAGAGCGCTTGACTAGCATGTGGGAGGCACTGGGTTCAATTCTCAGCACCAAATATAACCAAATAAATAAAATAAAGGTGCATCAGCAACTAAAAATATATATAAAAATAATTTTTTAAGAAAAGTGAGATAGGGCTGGGGATATAGCTGTTGGTAGAGTGCTTGCCTTGCAAGCACAAGGCTGTGGGTTCAATCCCCAGCACCGCAACAAAGAAAATAAAAAATAAAAAAGTGAGATAGTGGTTCTGAAGTTAAAAGGTAAGATGACTATTTTTAAGAGTGAGGAACATGCGCTTTATAGTGTTTTTAAAATTTTTTCGTTGCCGGTCATAGAACCCAAGAGCTGGGCTTGCGTAACTACCGAGTTACACCCCCAACCCAGTAACCCACTTTCAGATGTTTCAGGGAAAGTAAGTCGTGAATCTAGGTGAACAGCCAGTTGTTAGTTTTACTAATTTGTCACATTTCCGAAAACAAAACGTTGGGGGGAAATCTATGGGGAAATATAAATTCAAAACAAGTTACTTGCAAGGATACCTCTGGCATAGTTGGGGGCTGCCTGCACAGTTTACGTCAAATTTCCCTTTGGAAAAAAGCGATGAAATCGCAGAGAGTACCAAACAGACGAACTGGTCCTAACCCTGACTTCTTCCTATTGTAGCGCGGTGACCTGCAATTTCCAGGACACAGGCCCCATGACTCCAGAAATCCCTTCTGATTGGACGACGATGTTTTGCCCTTATCCGGTGCAAAGCGAACGCACGCGCGGAACTGAGGGGGCGGGACCGAACACTTTGTTTGACCAACCGCTTCCCACCTACCCAGCCTCGTGATCTCTTATGGTCGAATCAAAAACGGTTAGTAAAGTAGTAGCACCTATTCTATTTCGCCGTAGGATAGCCGGTCTTTCCGGTTGCTTTTTCCCTTATTCAATTTCCGGTAGGAGCCTGTAGGGTCAACGAGCCCTGTAAGTCACTTCTGTGCGACTGATGTTTTTATTTCCGGTCCATGGGACCAGGCTTGGATTTGCTGCTGTCCGCAGTCGCTGCCGGCAGTGGTGCCGCCATCATGTCCGACACGGATAGCGATGAAGATTCTGCTGGAGGCGGCCCATTTTCTTTAACCGGTTTCCTTTTCGGCAACATCAATGGAGCTGGGCAGCTGGAGGGGGAAAACGTCTTGGATGATGTGAGGGGGTGGGCGTGGGAACAGGGCTGGGGGCGGTGTGGCTAAGGAAAGAAGGAGGAGCAGCAGAGTAGAGGCTGCTTAGGAAACGAGAATAGAGGACGTTATTAATGTAAGCGGATAGGACTGTATCTTCATAGATGTGAAGAGTAGTGTAGAGCGAAGAGGTGCAGTTTTGGGGCAAGATTGGGGAATAAAGAGGGAAAACTGGGCAAGTCCGGAGGTCTGGGGTACGGAGGTGGGTGACTTTGGAGATTAGGTTTTACTTGATCAGACAGTAGGAAAAATAATTGGTGAACCTAGTGAAGTTGCTTTCAAACCTTTACAATGAGAACTTTCTTGGAGAATCTCGAAATTGCAATTTTGACATCGCTGACCGGGATGGCTCTAGAACCTGAGGACTGGACAGAACCTGCAACAATCCTTGGGTTCCAGCCCCAGGCAGTAGAACAGGGAATGTAAAGACCATCGGGGTGAGGGGAAGTGGGTAGACCCCTCTGGTCCCAGTGTGGTCACTGACATTCATGACATTGTTACCTGTGCCCACGTGAAACTAGCTGCTTTGATTTCCCTTCATTTTTTTTAAGGAATAAAGATGATAACCAGTCTTCCCCTGCCCCTGCAACACCCCCACATCAAAGAGCATAAAAGACCAGGTCTAATCCAGATGACCTCAGTGCTTTGACCTTTATTTGGAGAACTGTTCCATTCGTTTGGTTTCTGGTGGTGGTTCTTTGAGTAGTCCTGTTACTTTATGTCCATGGAATTGGACATGATACTTTAATAAAGATCTGATCAATGTGGAGTTTAGTGGATTTACTGTACAGTTCTTGAATTTAGCAAGCACAATGCAGAATCATTTTCGTGTAGATATGTGGCTGTTATGAACCAGGGAGATAAGTCTTGTGTGGGACACTCAGGTTTAGTTGTTACTTTCCACTCTGGTGCTGTCCCTTTTTCAGGAGTGTAAGAAGCACCTGGCAGGCTTGGGGGCTTTGGGTCTGGGCAGCCTGATCACTGAACTCACTGCAAATGAAGAATTGACTGGGACTGACGGTGCCTTGGTAAATGATGAAGGTGAAGTTTGGGTTATGGGGAGCAAGGTGGGGGGGGAGGAGGCTAGCCATTTACTGTACATGTACTTTTAAACAGAACCATTTGAAGGAGTGAGAATTCATTGGCTATTTCTTGAGATTTTCATCTTTTTTATTTATAGGTTGGATTAGGAGTACAGAAGATGCTGTGGACTATTCAGACATCAATGAGGTAGCAGAAGATGAAAGCCGAAGATATCAGCAGACAATGGGGAGCTTGCAGCCCCTTTGCCACTCAGGTGATTCTTTGGTGTCTTGAATATAGTATTCCAGTGCATTTTCATGTGTGTAGTCTGGACTCTTGTTTTTTATTTTTGTTTGTTTGTTTGTTTTTGGTACTGGGGATTGAACCCAAGGGAGCTGTAAACTGAGTTACGTTCCTTGTCTTTTATTTTTATTTTATTTTGAGACAGGGTCTTGCTAAGTTGCTGAGGCTGACCTCGAACTTGGGATCCTCCTGCCTCAGCCTCTTTTTTTTTTCTTTCTTTTCTTTTTTTTTTTGTACTGGGGATTGAACCCAGGGGTACTCCACCACTGAGTCACATCCCCAGCCCTGTTTTGTATTTATTTAGAGACAGGGTCTCACTGAGTTGCTTAGGGCCTCGCTAAGTTGCTGAGGCTGGCTTTGAACTTGCGATCCCCCTGCCTCAGCCTCCCAAGTCGCTTGGATTACAGGCGTGCGCCACCACGCCCAACTCTGCCTCAGCCTCTTGAGTCATTCAGATTGTAGGTGTATGCTACCATGTCTGGCTTCGACTGTTTTCTCTGCCTGCTTTCTGTCACTGTTCCTTCTCTGTGTAATTGCTTTTTGTCAATTCCAAATAGCTGCTATCCTTTTTGTGTGTTTTTGAACATTTTCCCATACTCAGGCTTCTATTCCTCATACTGTTCAGTCTGAAATTCTCAATTAATGATAAGGATGATAATGCTTTCTTTCTTGATGTCTGGTATTTGAGTACTTATAGGATTCATGGCACTGTTTTCCAATGCTCTTCAAAGTTGGAGTCTGAATAATTGATAGTATAAAAAGGATTAAGTATACAGTTTCATATACAATTGAGCCCTTGAAATTGCTCTTCATCACTATGCTTGCTCACAATATAAGTTTTTTCTCCCCTTTGTGTGGTGCTGTCTTATAGAATCAGAATTTCAAGGTGGGCATGATTGCTCACACCTGTAGCCACAGTGACTCTGTAGGCTGAGGCAGGAGGATCAAAGGTTTGAGGCCAGCCTGAACCAACATAGACCCTGTCTCAAAATAAAAAAAAATAAAAGGGCTTGGATATAGCTCAGTGGTAGAGTAACCATGGGTTCAATTCCCATTACTACAAAAAAGAGAAGAAAAATATCAGAGTTGGAAGATGACTTAGTGATTATTGATTCTTAGCTTCCTCATGGATAAGGAGCTTGAAGAGAATTTTAATAAAATGTGAAACTCAAAAATTCTGCAATTGTTAGGCAGATCCTAAAATTTAAGAACTCAGTTCAGTAGACATCGAGCACCAGTTTGTTTTTTGTTTTTGTTTTTGTTTTTGTTTTTGTTTTGCACGGAGCTGGGGATTGAACCCAGGGCCTTGTGCTTGCGAGGTAAGCACTATACCAAGTGAGCTATAGACCCAACCTCAACAGCACCTGTTTTGTGATATAAACTTTGCTAGACAATATGATACAAAGGTAATGAAATCCATTTTTTAACCTTGTGGAGCTCAGTTTCGTGGTCTTGACTTTAAAACTGTTGGTTATAGTTTATTCTTTGTAGTGCCCTGTGCTACCTCTCAGTGCTTCAAACTTTTTAAAAAAATATTTTTAGTTGTAGATGGACACGATATATTTATTTATTCTTTTTTTTTTTTTGGTACTGGGGATTGAACCCAGGGCACTCGACCACTGAGCCACATCCCCAGCCCTATTTTGTATTTTATTTAGAGACAGGGTCTCACTGAATTGCTTAAGGCCTCGCTAAGTTGCCGAGGCTGGCTTTGAACTCGTGATCCTCCTGCCTCAGCCTCCCAGGTGCTGGGATTACAGGCGTGCGACACCACACCTGGTCTTTATTTATTCTTTTATGTGGTGCTGAGTATCGAACCCACTCTCTCACATGTGCTGGGCAAGTGCTCTACCATTGAGCCATAACCCCAGCCCACTGCTTCAAACTTTTATATGAAATTGTTCTGTATTTATTTTTTGTCCACCTCTTCAAATTAGATTCTGGGCTCCTGAGGAATGTAGATAAAACCTTTATAAATACTTGAGCTTAGTTTTTTTGAAGGCCAATTAATGGATTTGAGTACTACTTATATAAAGGGAATTAATGGCACCACAAATGTAAGAAGTAACCCATGGGAAATAATAGTTGTAGGCTGTGCCTTCAGGGATACTGTTATTTTGGGGAAGATGAAATATAAACAAATACAAAACAGATTTTCATAGTACAAAAACAAGCCAACTTTAAGTTTGTGTTTGGGTGTAGAGTGTTACATTTAGTTGTTTTTTATACTGAGAATTGAACCCATCCCATTGAGCTACATCTCCAGCTCTTTTTTATTTTGAGACAGGGTCTTACTGAATTGCTGAGGGTCTCACGAAGTTGCTGAGACTAGCCTTGAACTTGCAATCCCTCTGCCTCAGCCTCCCGAGTTGCTGAGATTTGGGTGTGCACCAACCACTGTGCCTGTCTAGAGTGTTAATTTAGTTTTGGTGGACTACCAGAATTACTTAAATTGCATAGCTATTATTTTGAACACCTTGGCTTAGGCTAAGGGGGAGGTGACAGCAGCTCTGATTTTCAGGTTCAATTTTGTTGTCTTTAATAGGGATGGTAAGTAAGTAATATGGGGGAAACTGACAAGCAGGTTTTCTTAAAAGGAATGGAAAACTGCCAAGTAGCAAGAGAACCAAGAATAGAGCAATATTGTAGCACCTTTATGTATACATTACTTGAAATTTGATATTGTAAAGAATTGTAAAGCAACACAGATTGTTAAGAAGCAGGTGGTATCATGAAAAGGAAATGGACCTTGGAGTCAGAATTTGATAGGTTCGAATTACAACTCCATATTCAATGTCACCGTGGGCGAGTTACATGGTCTCTGAGGCTTGGTTTTCTCATTTGTAATAATCCCTTTGTTTTCTTGTCTGTAATAAAGGTGATAATATTTATCTCATTAAAAATGCCTTGTGGCCGGGCGTGGTGGTGCACGCCTGTAATCCAAGCGACTTGGGAGGCTGAGTCAGGAGGATCATGAGTTCAAAGCCAGCCTCAGTAGCTTAGCGAGGCCCTAAGCAACTCAGTGAGACCCTGTCTCTAAATAAAATACAAAATAGGGCTGGGGATGTGGCTCAGTGGCCGAGTGTCCCTGAGTTCAATCCCTGGTTTAAAAAAAAAAAAATGCCTTGTGAAAATTTAGGTCCATTATCACATGACATGAAAGTACCTACATAGTATAGTATCATGATAGATGCTTTGTAAATGTTAAGTGGCCTTTCTTCCTATGTGATGCTTTCAAGTGTTATTTGTTGCTCTGGGGTTTTTTATTAAAGAGCAAAGTGACTGATTTACTTGGAGACTATTTTTACAGGCTAGATGTAAAATTTACAAGGAATGGGATAGGGTGACAGTTGTGGAAAATGATAGCCAGGGTTGAGCTTGAGCATTATTGATACTGCATCAGTATGAGTTAGTGGTTGAGGAAATGTGTTGGAAAGAGTACAAGCTTTGTTGTTCAATTAGACATGAATTCTTACTTTATGATTTAAAACTGAATGACTCCGAGTAAGCCACTTCTTTATGTTGGAATAATTCCTATTTTGTCATTGTTAGGAAGATTATATATAAAATAGCTAGATATTCCCAGCGCATAATGGGGACTTAATGAATGGAAATTGTAATTACTCCATTATTGATTGATTGGAAAACATATAGAGGGTTGACAGACTTATAAAGGAGACAGTAGACTAAAGTCATAAGGTGGGAGTCTAAGGGTGTATGTGCTATTCATAGTAACAAAAGTTAATATCTGAGTAGAAAGGTTCTATAGGCAGTAACAGATGTGGTGGAATTACAGAGGTGCTAAGTCAGGGCAAAGTAATAGAGATTTGGGTTTAAGACTGGTAAGGGTGATTATTGAGAAAAGGAGTTTGGGAGTGTGTAGAAGAATAAAAGAGCATTCAGGACCAAGTATTTATGTGTTGCTGGTGGTTAAAGAGCAGAAACAGAATAATAAACTGCAGAAGGTATACAGAAAAAAACTTTCTAAGACATGGGAGCTGAGAAGAAAATCTGATCTTAGGAGAAAGTGACAGCAGATTCTTTTTAGTTATGAGATTGAGCAGGGTAAAGATAAAACAGAGGGTAAAGAAATAAACAGTATGATGAGGAAGAGATTTCAAATAGCTCTTGAAGCTTTCTCATCTTCTGCATGAGATAGTAAGCATTTGGCTAATACCATGTAGTAATATCTTTCTGAAGGCAGAAGCTACATCTTTTGCATATTCTTAAAGGATATACATAGTGCTTCCTATGGTGCTTTAAGTTATTGAGTGGCAAGGAAGCTCAAGCCTAATATATAGCATTCTGGATGTTGAGGAGATGAATTACCTTGGTTTTTTTAGATTATGATGAAGATGACTATGATGCTGATTGTGAAGACATTGATTGCAAGTTGATGCCTCCTCCACCTCCACCCCCAGGACCAGTAAAGAAAGATAAGGACCAGGATGCTATTACCAGTGGTAAGTAAAGACACTCTACTTTCATTCAAGGAACAAATTTACATTTATAAGTCCAGGCTTTTGTTACACATATGAGAGATTATTAAATTAGGCTGCTAGGAAAGGATGACACTTCTAGAAATGATTCATACAATCTCAGATTTTAGTATTAAAGGGAAACTTTACCTTTAAAACATTTGATAACAGTATTTTGATCTGCACTCTAGAGGTAGTAGTTTAGGTCAGTGGTTCTCAGATCAGATTGCTATTAGAATTATTTCAAGTATTTAAAATTGACAGCTAGAGTGGCTGATTAAGACAATCTGGGGTAGAACCCAGGAATTTTTTAAGACTTTCCCAAAGCAGGTGGGGGGGACTTTGTGAAGAATTTCTGATGCAACTAATTTGCATATTGATATTTAGAAACTACCTATTCAAAAAAGACACTCTGGAATGTAAGAGTAATAACCGTGTCCTAGACTTGATTGGAAACAACAGCACCTATGGTCTCCTGTATTTTGGTGCTGTGTTAACCTAAATTTTTCCTATTGGAGTTTTGAGCCATTTCTTTTTTAATCTGGAGGCTAAATATCACTGTTAATTTTGTGTGTAGATCTTATTTTATGCTAAACAATCTCATCATTATTCTATGGGCTTAAAATTCTCCAATTTATGGATTTCTGAACTGAACACTATAGGACCTGACTGACATTATAAGTATTACATTATTTTGGTGATGTTTACAACATTGGGCACAGTATTGGTCACTTATGGAAAGTGGTAAATGTAGTAATAGTGTTTGTTTTCTCTCATCACAACCCTAGGGTACCAGGTACAAGGTGAGTTGGGGATGGTGGGAAGAAATGAGTTGGATAAGTTTTCTGGGTTGCATACTAGTAATCTGGGTGCTTGGGACTCTATCCCCTGCCATTGAGCCATGCATTTAGGCTAGAGTGGGTGTTGGCTGAATTTGAGGAATTATGCTAACAGTTACATGCCAAAAGGGTTTTTCTTCCTTGTTGCAGTGTCTGAAGATGGAGAAGGCATCATCTTGCCCTCCATCATTGCCCCTTCCTCTTTGGCCTCAGAGAAAGTGGACTTCAGTAGTTCCTCTGACTCAGAATCTGAGATGGGACCTCAGGAAGCAACACAGGCAGAATGTGAGGATGGCAAGCTGACCTTACCATTGGCTGGGATTATGCAGCATGATGCTACCAAGCTGTTGCCGAGTGTCACAGAACTTTTTCCAGAGTTTCGGCCTGGAAAGGTACTTCCTGTGGGGAATGTCCACACTGCAAACCACTGATGTTTTCCAGATACTGAGTTCTGTTGTTCAGATGCTGAGTATAGAATGAATAAGATTTAATGGTTTCCTTATTTAGTAACATACAATTGTCTATGTAAAAGCTGTTTATACTATATTAGGTCTTTTTTGAACTTGTGTATATTTTTATGGAAAATGTGATTTGTGGTGTTCTCTTTAAAAATTGTTCTGTTGTCTTAGAAGAAGTAGTCCAAATATTGAGAACGCTGCTTTTGTGGTGTATGTTATAAATCTGAATGTAGCACTCCTCAGTTTCTCCTCTGTAGTAGAGTAAACATGAAGAGTTTTCAAACACAAAAGCTGCGATTTCCTACCTGACATTGAGTCTCTGACATAGTAATGTGTCTTGTGTTCTAGGTGTTACGCTTCTTACGTCTTTTTGGACCAGGGAAGAATGTCCCATCTGTTTGGCGGAGTGCTCGGAGAAAGAGAAAAAAGAAGCACCGGGAGCTGATACAGGAAGAACAGATCCAGGAAGTGGAGTGTTCAGTAGAATCAGAAATCAACCAGAGGTCTTTATGGAACTATGACTATGCTCCACCACCACCTCCAGAGCAGTGTCTCTCTGATGATGAAGTAGGCAACATAGAGACCTGGGTTAAGGCCTATAAGGGGAAAAGATAGAGTTCTCCCTAGCTTGTGTCAAAACTGGAAATAACACCTCAGCAGGCAGAGTTTTGTGCTAATTATCAATGATTAATCATGAGTCAAGTCCAGTGATCGTCCCTTCCCTATTGTAATAGAAAAGTATTTGATTTGGGTGGGAGTAGCAGTCCCAGGTAAGGATGATGCAGATGAAGATACGCTACTGAATAAGAAGGTTTGAATAACAGACAGAAAGTGCTATGATATACCTCCATTTTTTATACATTGTAACTGCAGATAAAGATTCCTGGTCAAGAATCATCCTCATGGCTTCTCTAAGTTCTCCTTTTGATTATTAATTCCCTATAGACTTAGGATATCTGGAATAGGGAAATTACCCCCTTTCTACTACCTTTCTCTGTTACAGATCACAATGATGGCTCCTGTGGAGTCCAAGTTTTCCCAGTCAACTGGAGATATAGATAAAGTGACAGATACCAAACCAAGAGTGGCTGAGTGGCGTTATGGGCCCGCCCGACTGTGGTATGATATGCTGAGTGTCCCTGAAGATGGCAGTGGATTTGACTACGGCTTCAAGTTGAGAAAGACTGAACATGAACCTGTGATAAAATGTAGAATGATGGAGGTGAGCAGCACTGATATATAGGAAAGTAATCTGTGTGCCTTGTGCTATTGTCACCATTTTTAATAAACTTTCAGATGGGGAGATAACTTGGTAGGAGATTTAGGTGTCCAGGTTTTAGTTTGGTTTGGTATGGTATGTTATCCCGGTAACTAGGCCCTATTAATGTTTGATTGTGAAATAAGCTATTCCAGACTAGCAGTGGGGGAGGAAGAATATACTCTCTTATCAGGTGGTTCTCACGTAAAGCACCACTTTTGATGTGTCTCATGTACTGGTGTGGGATTTGGAGTGGGAAATTTCATCGGTGACCAATCAAGGGCTTGTTCCTTTCCTTCTTCTACAGGAATTTAGGAAACTTGAGGAAAGTAATGGCACTGATCTTCTGGCTGATGAAAACTTCCTGATGGTGACACAGCTGCATTGGGAGGATGATATCATCTGGGATGGGGAGGATGTCAAACACAAAGGGACAAAACCTCAGCGTGCAAGCCTGGCAGGCTGGCTTCCTTCCAGTATGACTAGGAATGCCATGGCTTACAATGTTCAGCAAGGTGTGCTTCTGTGATGGCTCTGTGGAGGACTGCCCTTCATCTCAATCATCCTAAGTAGCCTAAGCTGTGATCTTTTGGGCTGCTGAGGGATGGTGAAATGTTTTGGATCTGAACTCTGATTCTAGTCTCTAATAATTATTTTTCTTTTAACTTCCTTTTTCTTTCCTTGTGGTGTTGGGGGTCGAACCCAGGGCCTCACATATGCCAGGCAAGCACTCTACCATTGAGCCCCGTCCCCAGCCTACTCTGGTTTCTTACTAGAAAAATGTGACAGCCATTTTCAAGTTAACAAAGCTTTATGCTTTTGTTTAAAGTATAAAGCCCCTTTGTCTTTGTTTTTGGAGACTTTTTTTTTTTTTTTTTTTTTTTTTTTTCTGTGGTGGGGGTTTAACCCAGGGCCTTGTGCTTACAGGGCAAGCACTCTAACCCAGGGCCTTGTGCTTACAGGGCAAGCACTCTACCAACTGAGATATATCCCCAGCCCTGAAGACCTTTTTTAATGTACAAATCTTTATTTTATTTCTTTATGTGGTGCCGAGAATCAAACCCAGTGCCTCACACATGCTGGGCAAGTGCTCTACCACGGAGCCATAACCCTAACCCCTAAGGGCCCTTTGTCTTTGGAATTCTAGAATTTTCTTTTTCTCAAATAGATTTAAAAATGCTTAATGTAGAGCACATTGAAAATACAGTACAGTGTCAGAAAGACAGTGTCACTGGTTGTATGTTTGAGCTCATTTCTGTATGTACGGTTTTTTATATTGTACTTTTTCAGCATGTTTTTCTGTCATTTCATAGTCATTTATGTACAGTTTTGTATATTGTACTTTTCTCAGCATATTTTTCTATGTCATTTCATAGTTCTTTGTAAAAGTATTTAATGACATGGGAAACATTTTAAATGAAAAAGTATGAAACACTCTCTGATATCCCATTTATAAAAATGAAAAAAGAAGCAGGCTGTATAACCAGAAAGCTTACTAAAAGGAAATTTACTAAAGGGTTTACTGTGGTTGCTTCTGGTTTGGAAGATTATAGACAACTTCAGTTTTCTTTATACGTTTCTAAATTTTCCAGGTTTTTGTTATTGGGTTTTTTGTTGTTGTTGTTGTTGTTGTTTTTTATTTTTGTGGTATGTGGATGGAACCCAGGGGCACTTTACCCCTGAGTCACATTCCCAGCCCTTTTTAGGTTTTATTTAGAGACAGGGTCTTGCTGAGTTCCTTAGGACCTCACTAAATTGCTGAGGCTGACTTTGAACTTGCAGTTCTGCCTCAGCCTCCTGAGCCACTGGGATTACAGGTGTGCACCACCATGCCTGGTGCAAGTTTTTTTTTTAATTAACTTGGATTACCTTTATAATTTGGGGGGGGAAATCTAAATTTTTAAAGTCTAGGAAATAGGTTTTTCCCCCTTGTTTCAATTCTACTTAAATATTGCCATTGGTTACTTAGTATTCTTATGAATATATATTGTTTGCCAATAATTGTATTTAATACATTTTAGGAAATAGTTTTATTCTCTTTTCCCTTCAATTCAGTTCTATTTAAATAACAACATTGGTTACATAGTATTCTTTAAAAAAATTTTTTTAGATGTTGATAGACCTTTATTTTACTCATTTATTTATATGTGGTGCTGAGAATCAAACCCAGTGCCTCACACATGCTAAGCAAGCACTCTACCACTGAGCCACAACCCCAGCCCCTGGTTACATAGTATTCTTACATGATTATTTTGTTGTTTGCCAATTGTTGTATTTGTCAATATGTTTTACTATCATTTAATGTTAGTTTTTTTTGTTTTTGTTTTTGTTTTTTTTGGTACTGGGAATTGAGCCTAGGCATGCTCATCCACTGAGCTACCTCCCCAGTCTTTTTTTTTTTTTAATTTTGAGATAATGTCTTACTAAATTGCTGAGTCTGGCTTTGAATTTGGAATTCTCCTGTCTCAGCCTCCCAAGCCACTGGGATTACCAACTGTTAGCATGTTTTACCGTATCATTTGTTCCTATAATTTACTTTGCCAGTCCTTTGTTAAACATTTAGTCTATTACAAACAATATTGCAATGAACATTTTGGCAGCAACAATTCGTAAAAATTGAGAAATGCATTGTATCTATTAGGTTCCTTTTTAGTATCTACAGTAATGGCTAACATTTGCTTTCTCTCTGCTAGAGTGATGATTGAAAGGAGCATAAAAGTTTTGTTTATTGCTGGTTTTTCTTCCTGTTTGGACTAGGTTTTACAGCTACTTTGGATGATGACAAACCTTGGTATTCCATTTTCCCCATTGACAATGAGGATCTGGTGTATGGACGCTGGGAGGACAATATCATTTGGGATGCCCAGGCCATGCCCCGGCTGTTGGAGCCTCCTGTTTTGACACTTGATCCCAATGATGAAAACCTAATTTTGGGTATGTTACTGGCAGAGACCAGTTTACTTTCTCTATTGTTGATAGCTTGCTGCTAAAGTCAACAGACAGAAGGAAATCAGAAGGGTTAGGAAAGGTCAAAACTTTGAATTTTTAGGAAACAGTTTGAGAGAGCAGAGTTATGGCTGTTTCTAGTGTTTGTGTATTGTTCAGGGAAAATTCATGTAGAAATAATGAGAAAGTAACTCCTTTAAGATGTCAGGCATGTGGGGAATGAAATTAGCCAAATTATATTGTTATTTTTTGTGCATGTATGAATATGTAACAACAAATCCTACCATTATCTACAACTACCATGGACTAATTAAAAAAAAGAGAGAAAGATGTCTGGCAAGTAGTTCAATGAGAGTGAATGGGATGGGATAAGACATCTTTTGGAACTGCAAAGATGTCAGTGGGTAATGTGAATCAGGGCTGTCAATTCCAGAGTCATTTTTTGTCCCCAGAGATTCCTGATGAGAAAGAAGAGGCCACTTCTAATTCTCCCTCTAAGGAGAGTAAGAAAGAATCATCTCTAAAGAAAAGTCGAATTCTCTTAGGGAAAACAGGAGTCATCAAGGAAGAACCACAGCAGGTCTGCAGGAGAAAAGGGACTTGGGGTTTAGAAGGAACAAAGAAAGGAAATGGAGAAGAGTAGTCTAAGGTTTATTTTATGGTCTTTCATTAGAACATGTCTCAGCCAGAAGTGAAAGATCCATGGAATCTCTCCAATGATGAGTATTACTACCCCAAGCAACAAGGTCTTCGAGGTACTTTCGGAGGGAATATTATTCAGGTACAAATAGCATCTTTTCTGTGGTGGAGGGGAATCCAAAGCTTTGTTCTGATGGAGGATGTGGGTAGATCTTGCCTTGGTCAATTTCGTAAATTGAATTACTACTTAATTTTACATTTTCTATTTCCTGTTTTAGCACTCAATTCCTGCTGTGGAATTACGGCAGCCGTTCTTTCCCACCCACATGGGCCCCATCAAGCTTCGGCAGTTTCATCGCCCTCCTCTGAAAAAGTATTCCTTTGGAGCATTGTCTCAGCCAGGTCCACACTCAGTCCAGCCTTTGCTAAAACACATCAAAAAGAAGGCCAAGGTATATCTGAATTGTGGTTAGAAAAAAGTTATAAAAGAATTGTGACATAAATTGGGGGGATATATTAAATATTATATGAAGGAATTGTTTTTTTGTAGATGTGATGTGATGTCATTTTGGTTATTTAGAACATGTTAATTCTTAGGAGGTATATGAGAAAATATTTCAAGGTAAAGCATCATAGTGACTGCAGCCTTCAAAAATGGTTCAATAGAATCTATAGAGAAGCTGGGCGTGGTGGCGCACGCCTGTAATCCAAGCGACTCGGGAGGCTGAGGCAGGAGGATCGCAAGTTCAAAGCCAGCCTCAGCAACTTAGCGAGGCCCTAAGCAACTCAGTGAGACCCTGTCTCTAAATAAAATACAAAATAGGGCTGGGGATGTGGCTCAGTGGCCAAGTGTCCCTGAGTTCAATCTCTGGTTCCAAAAAAAAAAAGAATCTATAGAGAGATAGTTATAGACAAATATGGATAATGCAAAATTATATCTAGGTAGTGGGATAATAGGTGTTCATAATACTTCTTTTCAATTTTACTAATAAGTTTGAAAATTTTGCACAATGGAATTGAAAAAATAGCAAGGTAAAAATCTTTTTTTTATCTCAGATTGAATGACATCAGTGTCTATAGTTATTCTCCTTCAGGAGCTGAACTGTATTTCCTTTGTTCTGGACAGATGAGAGAACAAGAGAGGCAAGCTTCAGGTGGTGGAGAGATGTTTTTTATGCGCACACCTCAGGACCTCACAGGCAAAGATGGAGATCTTATTCTTGCAGAATACAGTGAGGAAAATGGACCTTTAATGATGCAAGTTGGTATGGCAACCAAGATAAAAAACTATTATAAACGGGTAAGTCTCTGCTATAAAAAAATCTTGTTAGAATAGCTGTAATTACATATCAATGATCTGTGAATATGTATTTTTTTATATTATACATTTATTGAGAGCTGCAGTATCTTTTTGTGGTTAATATTAGTAAGTGCTATGCTCATGAGATATTATGTATAGGTTTATTGATTATATTCTGTGATAGTGATTTCGAATTTGCTGTGTTTCTCCTAGAAACCTGGAAAAGATCCTGGAGCCCCAGATTGTAAATATGGGGAAACTGTTTACTGCCATACATCTCCTTTTCTGGGCTCTCTCCATCCTGGCCAATTGCTACAGGTGAAGAATTCTTCCTATTTCTTATTCTTTTGCTAAGGAAATTGATAGATGAGGAGCTAGTTAGCTCAGAAAGAACCAATTCTAATTGATTGAGATATTGATACATGTATCAAGTATAGGAAAGATTTGTATAAGCTAAAATTTTGTTTTAATAATGTTTTTCTTGGACTGGGGATATAGCTCAGTTGGTAGCACTGCAAAAAAAATGTTTTTCTTAAAACATTTTTAAGTGGGGTTTTAGATTTTGTTTACCTTTATTTAGATTTTGTTTATCTTTATTGTGGTGCTGGTGATTGAACCCAGGGTCTTTTTAAACTGAACAGTGCTCTACCACTGAACTACACACCCTCAAACCCTGATTCATTATTCTGAGGTTAAACAAAGAAATTTTCTATAAATACACACTGATAAACCCAGTAATATATGTGTGACATAGGGAAATCAATGTAGGATTAATAGCACAATGTAATTTATGAATGTTTAAATCTTATGTGTAAAATTGGTACATTTTGATAACTAATTATGGTCTTTGTGAATATTGGACCACAGATAACAGCTTTTGCAAGTTTAAGGAGAAAAGCATGGAGGTCTACAAATGATGTCAGGAAATCTCTAGCATTGTTCTACCTTGACTTTTGTCTCATTTCTTTCTTTTTTTTATACTTTTCAATTTTTTTAGTTGACAATGGACCTTTATTTTATTTATTTATATGCAGTGCTGAGAATCGAACCCAGTACCTCACACGTGCTAGGCAAGTGCTCTGCCACTGAGTCACGACCCCAGCCCTGTCTCCTTTCTTTTGGCAATCTTTGCCATTTCCCTTACTCTTTTTAAATTTTTTTTTTGGTGTAGATGGACACAATGTCTTTATTTTATTTATTTATGTGGTTCTGAGGATCGAACCCAGTGCCTCATGCATTCAAAGCAAGCGTTCTGTTACTGAGCCACAATCCCAACCCTCCCTTATTCTTTCACCTAATTTATTCCACTATTATTATTGTTTATTCTCCAGTTTTTTATTTATTCTTTACATCTATATTCCATTTCTCTTTAGATGTGTATGTGTGTGTGTATTGCTGAGGATAGAACCTAGAGCCTTAGAAAGCTTGTGCCTACTACCAGGCTACACTCTCTGACCCCCTTAGACCAGATTTTGAGTATTATTTTTATATTGTTCTTGACATTCTTCTCCCTATAACTTTTTGTTGAGGTTTTTACCAATCATCATCCTCCTCCTCCCCCCTCCCTGCTTGCCTCTTTTACAGTACTGGGCTTGAACCTGATAGGTTACACAGGCTAGGCAGGTACTGTACCACTGAGCTATAATCCCTAACCCTTTTCACATTTTATTTTCAGACAAGGTCTCTCACTAAGCTGTTCAGGCTGGTCTTGAACCTACAATCCTCCTGTCTCAGCCTTCCAAATAGTTAGTATTACTGTCATGTGTCACTATGTCTCCCTCTTTTTGGGGGGAGTACTAGGGATTGAACCCAGGGGCATTTAATCACTGAGCCACATCCCCAGTTCTTTTTTTTCTTTTTCAGATGGGATCTTGCTTACTTGCTTAGGACCTCACTAAATTGCTGAGGTTGTCTTTGAACTTGTGATCCTCCTGTCTCAGCCTCCCAAGCCGCTGCAGTTACAGGCGTGTGCCACTGTGCCCTGTCCATACATGCTCTTCTTTTGTGACTTTTGTAGACTCATTTTTTTGGAGGTACTTGGGATTGAACTCGGGGTGCTTAACCATTTAAGCCACATCCCTAGCCCTTCTTGTATATTTTATTTAGAGATAGGGTCTCGCTGAGTTGCTGAGGCTGACATTGAACTTGTGATCCTCCTTCCTCAGCCTCCCAAACTGGTGGGATAATAGGCATGGGCCATCATGCCTGACACCGGCCCTTTTTTTTTTTTTGTGTGTGTGTGTGTGTGTGTGTGTGTGTGTGGAACCAGGAATTGAACTCAGGGACACTCGGCCACTGAGCCACATCCCCAGCCCTATTTTGTATTTTATTTAGAGACAGGGTCTCACTGAGTTGCTTAGGGCCTCGCTAAGTTGCTGAGGCTGGCTTTGAACTCGCGATTCTCCTGACTCAGCCTCCCGAGTCACTTGGATTACAGGCATGCGCCACCATGCCTGGCTGACACCGGCCCATTTTTTAAGTTTGGTTTTGACACAGGGTCTAAGTTCTCTTAAATTTGGGATCCTCCTGCTTTAGCCTCCAAAGTTGCTGGAATTGCCAGGATTACAGAGTTGCTCCATCACACCTGCTCTTTTGTAATCTTTTAAAGATCCTTTTATGTGCTTCTGTAATATTTTTCTTTATAGGTTTCGCATTCAGAAATTTCTTTCCACACCCATATAATGAAGATTGTCCCTCTATCAGCTCCTAGGATTTTCTGGGAAGATTTTTCTTAAGACTTACAGACTTCTAACTGTCGATCTCCATCTGGCTTCTACTTAAACTACTTTTCACATTTCTGTCTTGTCCTGTCCTGCTCTTTTCCTGTATTTAACCTGTTCTCTTCAGTATACTACTTCATTAGTTGTTCTTATTTTTTAACTGACATACTAATTATGTAAGTACTTTGTGTTCTTTTGTTGTTGTTTGTTTGTTTGGTACTAGGGATTGAATCCCGTGCATGCTTTTTACCACTGAGCTACATCTCCAGCCCTTTGTAATTTTTATTTTGTGACAGGGTCTCATTAAGTTGTTTAGGGTCTTGCTATGTTGCTAAGACTGGTCTCGAATTTGTGATCCTCCTGTCTCATCCTTCCAAGTTGCTGAGATTGTAGATGTGTGCCACCATGCCCAGCCTCAAAAAATACTTTGATTTCACCTGTTGTGTGTCAGGTGCTATGCAGGGATTTAGAGCAATAGCACAATACTTGTTAGTTTATTATCAAGTGATTTTTCACATCTAATCTTTATAGCAATTCTGTGAGGTACAGGCATTTTATTTTATTTATTTATTTATTTATTTATTTATTTTCTTTGGTACTGGGGATTGAACCCAGGGGCACTCGACCACTGAGCCACATCCTCAGCCCTCTTTTGTATTTTGTTTAGAGACAGGGTCTCACTAAGTTGCTTAGGGCCTCACTGAGTTGGTTAGGGCCTCGGTAAGTTGCTGAGACTGGCTTTGAACTCACGATCCTCCTGCCTCAGCCTCCCAAGTGCTGGGATTACAGGCGTGCGCCACCACGCCTGGCCAGGCATTTTAAATATCTACATTTTGTGGAAAATTAAGTTTAGAGAAATTAAATAACTTATCTGACTTTATAAAATGAATGACAGAGCCATCCTCATCTGCATCCAAATCCTGTATTTTCTCTTTTCTGACTGTAAAAGACAGCGAGTTAAAAGAAAGTCTAACCTTATTTGATGTTTCACATAATAATTCATTTATTTTATTAGACTACTAGGAGCAGGTTTGATTTTCCTTTGTTATTAGATGACTGAATTTCCTAGGAATTATCAGTTTGATTTTTGTGTTTAATTTTTGTTAGGCATTTGAGAACAACCTTTTTCGTGCTCCAATTTATCTTCATAAGATGCCAGAAACTGACTTCCTGATCATTCGGACAAGACAGGGTTACTATATTCGGGAATTAGTCGATATTTTTGTGGTTGGCCAGCAGTGCCCCTTATTTGAAGTTCCTGGACCTAACTCCAAAAGGGCCAATACGCATATTCGAGACTTTCTACAGGTAAAAATGGGAATATGGGGCAGGGGTGAGGATGCACATGAAATGGAATTGTGTCTTTGGGGACAGGAAAATGAACACATTTAAGCTCAGCAGAGAAAGGGATCCTGGTGAGGATTTCTATCCTTTTCTTTACCTAAAAAGATTTATTTGTTTTTTTGGGCAGGTTTTTATTTACCGCCTCTTTTGGAAGAGTAAAGATCGGCCTCGGAGAATCCGAATGGAAGATATAAAAAAAGCCTTTCCTTCCCATTCAGAAAGCAGCATCCGGAAGAGATTAAAGCTCTGTGCTGACTTCAAACGCACAGGTCATTGGCATGACTAGTTATTTTTCTTTCTGTAATTGTCATAATTTCAAAGAATTGTGATGAATTTGAGTTAAAGGATAGGCATACAATTGATAAAATAGCTGGATGGCCATTAAGAGGAGAAAGCAGCAAATCATCTAACTATGGAGGCTTAGAGTGCTTTTTTCAAGGCTTTTTTGTTTTTGTTTTTGTTTTTGATAATGGGGATTGAGTAACCCAGGGATACTTTACCACTGAGTTATATTCTTCTCCCTTTTTATTTTGAGTCAGGATCTTGCTAAATTGCTTTAGGGCCTCACTAAATTGCTGAGGCTGGCCTTGAACTTGAGATCCTCCTGCCTCAGCCTCCCGAATCACTGGGATTATAGGCGTGTGCCCAGCTTTTGATTGCTTTTATGACAGTTGACCACTAGGGAATTCAGTGTGATTATTGTATGTTTTAAATGAGATTCTGGATATTTAACAGGACTTTTCTTGGTCAGGTAGTCATGTTAACCGTGGAGAAGTCTGTTACCGTTTAGGGCATTCCTGTTTCAGTCTTAGGTTGCTATACTTTTTTTTGTTTTTTGGGGGGGTTTTTTTTGGTATTAGGTTGCTATACTTTTTTTTGTTTTTTGGGGTTTTTTTTTTTGGTACTGGGGATTAAACCCAGGGGCATTCCACCACTGAGCCACATCCCCAGACCTATTTTGTATTTTTATTTAGAGACAGGGTCTCACTGAGTTGCTTAGGGCCTCGCTAATTTGCTGAGGCTGGCTTTGAACTCCCAATTCTCCTGCCTTAGCCTCCCAAGTGCTGGGATTACAGGCGTGCGCCACCACGCCCAGCTAGGTTGCTATACTTTTATTGTCAATGGATGTCAGAACCTTTAGAATTCAAAATGGTTTTTTGTATCTTTTCTAGGAATGGACTCAAACTGGTGGGTACTGAAGTCTGATTTTCGTTTACCAACTGAAGAGGAGATCAGAGCCATGGTGTCACCAGAGCAGTGCTGTGCTTATTATAGCATGATAGCTGCAGAGCAGCGACTGAAGGTGAGCAACTTCCTCATAGGCACTGCTTAGGCCTGTGACTTAGGGATGATAGTCACTAGGTTATTAACAATTATTTAGAAATTCACAATGTATGAGGTGCTTTCTTTGTACATCAATTCTGGGGAAAACTATACCTAAAACATCAGTGGGAAGACTTAAGGAAGGACTTGGGGCTTACTTGTTTGTTTCTGGTTCCAGAGATTGAGCCTAGGGGCTCTTAACCGCTGATCCACATCTCTATCCCTTTTTATATTTTGAAATTGGGTCTCACTAAGTTGCTGAGGCTGGCTTTGAACTTGTGATCCTCTTGCTTCAGCCTTCTGAGTTGCTGGGATTACAGGCGTGTACCACCGTGGCTGGCTGGGCTTATTGTTTTGCTTTGAAAATCGTTCAGCCATTCAG
The DNA here is from genome assembly GCA_020662805.1 of Glaucomys volans. Classification (NCBI taxonomy): domain Eukaryota; kingdom Metazoa; phylum Chordata; class Mammalia; order Rodentia; family Sciuridae; genus Glaucomys; species Glaucomys volans. Next base: position 34,507 of record JAJEJO010047645.1, read on the forward strand.
GTGGTTAGTTCAATCTCTCTAAGATGAGCATATTAGCAGGGAAAGTGAGCATCTCTGTTTAGTTTTTTTTGTGGGTCCTAACTATCCTTATATCAACTCACTTCATGGAAGTGGGCAGTACAGTATATCTTCTGATAGCCTTAAGATATACACTAGTGATATAGTAAAGACTACAGAATTTGCTCTCTCTGCATGATATGCTCTGATACTTTATACTTAGTATTAAGTAGAATTTATGAAATTGTTCTCTTCCAGGATGCTGGCTATGGTGAGAAGTCCTTTTTTGCACCAGAAGAAGAAAATGAGGAAGATTTTCAGATGAAGATTGATGATGAAGTAAGACTTTACACTCACTTTTATTAGAACTTTTCATTTATCTTTTTAAGGAAATAACTTAATTGATATACAATTGGCATATGATAAGCTGCACATATTTAAAGTGTACTATTTGATATATTTTGACATACCTCTGAAATTCTCACTACAAAGATGAGTGTTAACTCCCACCTGCAAATTTCTTTGTCCCTCTTCTAAGTTCTTTCCTTCCCTCCTCTTTGTGTTCTGGTAACCACTGATCTGCATTCTGTCAATATAGATTACTTTGCATTTTCTACAATTTTAGGTCAATGAAATTATACACTGTTTTCTTCCTTCTTTAAAAACTACAGCAAAATGTACCTAATATTAAATTTAGCATCTTAACCTTTAAGCGAACAGTTCATTATTGTTAAGTACGTTCACATTGTTTTATAATTGGTCTCCATACTTGTTTGTCTTGCAACACTGAAATTCTATACCTGTTAAACAACTCCATTTTTACTTCCCTGCAACATTCTACTTTTTATTTCTGTGATTTTTGATTTCTTTAGATACCTCAAAGGTTTTCTTTTTTTGTTTGTTTCTTTCTTTGTTTTTTTGTGGTGCCAGAGATGAAATCCAAGGCTTCACTCATGCTAGGCAAGTACTCTATCACTGAGTTATACCCCTACCCTAGGATTTCCTTCTTTTGTAAGGCTGAATAATATTCCATTGTATATGTATGCCACATTTTGTTTGTTCATTTATCCATTGATGGGCATTCTGGTTGCTTCTGTATTTGGCTATTGTGAATAGTGGTGCTGTGAATGTGTATACAAATATTTCTGCTTTCAGTTCTTTGGGAAATAAGATTGATGGATCATGTACTAATTATGATTACAGTACTTGTGTTTTAAAAATTTTTTTAAAGTTTATCCATACTGTTTGCCATACTTGCTGTACCATATCACATTCCCATCAGCCTTGTGCAAACATTCTGATATTTTTCATATCTTTGCTAAACTACATCCCCAGCACTTTTTTATTTTATTTTTTTTGAGATAGTACTTCATCAAACTTCAGAGGCTGTTCTCAAACTTGTGATCCTCCTGCCTTAACTTCCCCAAAATAACCATCCTAGTGAATGTAAAGTGATATCTCATTGTGACTTTGATTTGCATTTTCCTATTTTCATGTATCTTTTGGCCATATGTATATCTTTGGAGAAATATCTCTTAAGGTTCTTACCCAGTTTTCTAATTAGATTGTTTGGTATATTATGTAATTCATTTGTAGGAATTCTTTATATATTCTGCATATTAATCCCTTATTAAATAAATGATTTGCAGATGTCTTCATCCATTTCAAGTAGGTTGCCTTTTGATTTCACTGATTGTGTCCTTTGATGTACATTCTAAAGTAGTCCAGTTTTCTGTTTTTACTTTTATTGTTCGTGCTTTTGGTGTTGTATCCAAGAAATCATCAAATCCAATCTCATGAAGCTTTTCTCCTGTGTTTTCTTCTAAGGGTGTTAGTTTTAATTCTTAAGTCTTTGATCTGTTTTGAGTTAATTGTTACATACATATTAGAAGGTAAGTGTCTAACCCCTTTCTTTTGTATGTGGATATCCAGTTCTAGCACTATTTGGTGAAGTCTGTTGTGTGTATCAATAGTTTGTTTCTATTATTGTTGCATAAAGTTCTCCATTGTATGAACTACCAGTTTGTTGAATGACTTTTGGAGGAATATTTTAATCATTCCCAATTTTTTGGTATTTTTTTCATCTTTTTTGGCACTGGGAATTGAACCCAGGGGTGCTTTGCCCCTGAGCTACATTCTCTTTTTTTTTTTTTTGCAATATTTAAAAATATTTTTTTAGTTGTCAATGGATTTATTTTATTTTATTTATTTACATGTGGTGCCAATATAGAACTCGGCCTCACACATGCCAGCAAGTGCCCTACCACTGAGCCACAACTCCAGCCCATGAGCTACATTCTTATCCCTTTTTATTTAGTTTTTATTTTGAGATAGGGTCTTGCTCAGTTACTGAGGATCTTGCTAAGTTTCCCAGTCTGTCCTAGAACTTGCAATCCTCCTGCCTCAGCCTCCTGAGTATTTGGAACTATAAGTGTGAACCATCATGCCAAGCAGTTTTTGGCTATTATGAATAAAGCTACTTTATATTCTGCATTCTCACCAAAACTTGTCATTTCTTTTTTTTATAATTACTATTATTGCTTTCCTTGTTAGGTGTGAAGTGGTCTCTCATTCTGGTTTTATGTTGCATTTTCTTTAGTAGGAATGGGGATATGTGCCTGTAGTCCCAGTTACTTGGGAGAATTACTTGAGCTCAGGAGTTTAAGGCCAGTCTAGGCAACATAGTAAGGCCCCATCTCAAAAAAAAATTTTTTTATTTTTGTATTTTCATAATGGCTAAGAAGTATAAAGCATCATTTTAATGTGCTTATTACCATCTAGATAATCATCTTTGGTTGAAGTGTATCATTTATTTTGTCTATTTTTATTTTTAATTTTTTTCTTATTGAGGGTTTTTTCTAGATATGAGTCCTTTATCAGGTATACGATTAACAGAGATTCTGTCCCAGTCTGTGGCTTATTTTCTATTTTCACAGTATCTTAGGAAGAGCAGAAGTTGAATTTGTCAGTATTCTCTTTTGTCACTTGTGATTTTCATATTATATGTAACCCAAGTTTGCAAGAACTTTGTTTTCTACTAAAGTTCCATTACTTTAGATCTTACATACAGATCCATTTTAAATTCATTTTATTTTGGGCCCAAAGTTAGAATTAAGGTTCATTTTTTGCAGATGAAAGTCAATTTACTCCAGTATCATTCGTTAAAGTGTTGAATATCTTTTACAAGAGGAATTTGATCATATCATTCACCTGCTCAGAAACGTTCTCAGGCATCTAATTTTTTGTTTATTCTTTTGATACAAGGAACTGAACCCTGGGGCATTTTACCACTGAGCTATATCTCCAGCCCTTTTTATTTATTTATTTTTTTAAATTTTGAGGCAGGGTCTCACTGAGTTACTTAGGGTCTTGCCAAGTTGCTGAAGCTGGCTTTAAACTTGTGATCCTCCTTCCTCAGCCTCCCAAGTTGCTGGGATTATAGGCGCTGGCCATGGCACCAGCAAGGCACCTCATTTAAAAAAAAAAAAAATTGTTAACATAATTTGTAGGACTAAATGATATGGGTCTTGCATATAATACTGATCTCCTTTCATTTCCTGACACTGCTTGCCTTATACTCTAAGATCCAAGCATACTGAAGTTAGTTCACTTACCTAAATTTCTTTCTGTTGCCTTTCAGAATTTTTCAAATATTATTCTCTCTGCTCAGAACAATTTTTTATCATTGTCTACTATCTGAGTTTCATCTATAAGTTATATTTTCTTAGACACTTTCCCTGAATCTTGAACTCATTCTCTCTCTGGGTTTGTATTGGGGGATCATCTTTGTCTTCTTTATATACTATACATGTTGCAACTTTTACTTTATTATGACACTGATCACACTGTGGTGAACTGCATTGGCTATATGCTTTTTCTTTACTAACATGAGGAAAGTAGTAGTACCTCCATGAAAAAGTAGTACCTGTCATGTTGGTAGGTATTCAACATACATTTGTTAACTGAGTGAATGCCTGTAAAAAGAAGCAGAAAATGAGGTCACCCTGAAACTAGAAGGTAGGATTTTGAATGTTTTCACCATAAAAAATTGGTAGATATTTGAGGAAATACATATCTAACCAGATATAAACATTACATAATATATGCATATATCTAAACATAACATGGTACCACATTTGAGTATAGTTTTTATGTTTTTATGTATCAGTTAAAAATAGAAGCATTGTACTACATCTTTAAGGTTGGAATGAAAATGAGTGGATGTCTAAGAATTTCATAAGTTAAGGATTATGTGATTATCCTTCAAGATTGAATCTTAAATAGAGAATTGGCCATTTTCTAACTAATTGTATATACTTTTTTCTGGTCTTTGTGGGTAAGCGAATTTACCTCTTGTATTAATCCTCTTATTTTATGTGATCAGTAGGTTCTTTTTGATCAGACCAGTAGCAGGGATTGAATGGACTTTGGTTTAGTGTTACTATGGTTGTAGTCACTGCTTTAAAGCAAACATATGTCCTGTTTTCATAATACAGGTCATTCTTCTTTTGTTTTTTGGGGGGATTTTGGCAGTACTAGGGATTGAAGCCAGGGTTGCTTTCAACTAAGCTACATCCACGACCCTTTTCATTTACTATTTTGAGATAGTGTCTCAAAAAGTTGCAGAGGCTTGCCTTAAACTTGCCATCCTCCTGCCTCAATCTCCTGAGTAATTGGGCATGTACCACCATGCCCGGCATAATATAGGTCATTTTTCCACATTTTTATTGGTGTATTATAGTTGTACATAATGATGTGATTTATTGTTATAATTTAGGACATTCTTTAAAAAAGCCATTTGAGTAATTAGTGAAATGTATCTCAAGATGGAGGCAACACTATCTTTGAGAATGCTTAGTGAAGCCTGACAGTACATAGACCTAAAGGATACCACTGTTTCTTGTATTCTTTATCATAGTGAAGATTTTTGACTTCTATTTAATATCATGATTTAAATACCATAAGAAAGTAGAGAGCTAAGTATTAGGTAGTCATATTTGACTGTTGATCTTTGTGGACAGTTTAAGAAAGCATGAAATTGCTCCTTATAATTATTCTGCCTTTCTAAGTAAGGGCTGGACACAGCGAACGTTTCCCACAGCTCTGAGAATCTTTTTCTGTACCTTAGGTTCGCACTGCTCCTTGGAATACCACAAGAGCATTCATTGCTGCCATGAAGGGCAAATGTCTCCTGGAGGTGACTGGAGTGGCTGATCCCACAGGTTGTGGTGAAGGATTCTCTTATGTGAAGATTCCAAACAAACCAACACAGCAGAAGGTGAGATTTTCTGGATTTAGAGGAGGAAAAAATTAGAGGAGGAAGAAATGAGGATTATGGAGTAGAGATGAATGGAGTAGAGTGCTTGAAGAGTTGTTCACTTGGCAGAATGACTTACATACATATTACAAAGAGTTCATCTTGGATTCTCACTTGTTTTTGTTTGAGGTAGGATGATAAGGAGCCTCAGCCAGTGAAGAAGACAGTGACAGGAACAGATGCAGACCTTCGTCGCCTTTCTCTGAAAAATGCCAAGCAACTTCTACGTAAATTTGGTGTGCCTGAAGAAGAGGTGAGTGTAGAAGAGGAAAACTAAAACTTGGTGGGTCCTAGAGCCTTTGTACACAGAGAAAAGTACAAGGCAGATATGAAGAACTGTTGAGGAACTTTGTAGTGTAGGTTATAGTAGGTCCTGTATACTTTTTCAGGAGTTAGCTTTCCAAAAGCATTCTGTTTAATCTGCTTTGGAATGATTTTTTTGGGGGGGAGGGTCTAGGTAAGGGCTTTGGTTTGTCCTTTGAAGTCTGTAAATTGTGTGTGTTTATTTGTGTTTTTCTGTTGTAGATTAAGAAGTTATCCCGCTGGGAAGTGATTGATGTGGTGCGCACAATGTCAACAGAACAGGCCCGGTCTGGAGAGGGGCCCATGAGTAAATTTGCCCGAGGATCAAGGTTTTCTGTGGCTGAGCATCAAGAACGTTACAAAGAGGAATGTCAGCGCATCTTTGACCTACAGAACAAGTATGTTGTTTCAGCGCTGTAGAAAACTCAAGCTGGTAGAAGGGGAGGAGTTTGTCCCTGAGTTTTGTTTTGTTTTTTTGAGGTGCTAGGGATTAAAACAAGGACCTCACCCATGTAGGCAAGTGTTTTACTACTGAACTACATCCCCAGCCCCCAGACTCTTACAATGAAAAGGAGGTCACCTAACCTAGGTGGTCAGGTATCTGAGATATTAGCATAATATTTGGTTTTAATAATACTGCTAAAGTACCTGCTCCCTTCAATTTGTCAAAGGTTTTGAATATCAGCCAGTGCTGAGTTTCAGCTTTAGGTTCCATGGCAGCTCTGAAAGCCTACTTGGGCCTGGTAGTCATACAGTGGTCATAGGGTTTTCTCTGAAGGATTAATTGTGAGAGAATGGTAGTGTGCTATTAAAAGTGACCCAAGTGCCAGGAGTGGTAGAGCATACCTATAATCCCAGCCACTTGGGAAGCTGAGGCAGGAGAATTGCAATTTTGAGGCTACTGTGAGCAACTTAGTGAGATCCTATCTCAAAAACTTTATTTTTGGCTAGGTGAATCAGGGTTGCTTACCTCTAAGCCACATCCCCAGTCCTTTTTATTTTGAAAGACAGTCTTGCTAAGTTAGCTAGGGTCTCACTCAGTTGTTGAGGCTGAGTTCAGTTTGTGATACTACTGCCTCAGCCTCCCAAGTTGCTGAGATCACATGCATGCACCACTGCAACTCCCATCTCATAATTCAAATATAAGCAGGGGTGCTAGGGATATACCTCAGGTTTAGAGTGCTCCTGGCTTCAGTCCCCAGTATTGACAAAAATTAAATACCCAAGTGTCACTTTGTTCCTCAGCTTTTCTATGTGTAGGCAAATTAAAAAGTTGTTTTGTTAAGAGGCTCATGTTTTAGTGAATTTGAGTATGTTCTTTGAAGGGTGAATCCCCAATTTTCTATTCTTGTCTACATCCCTGCCTCTTTAGATCTTTGTCTACTTTCATATTTCCCTGGTCTTAATTTAACATTTTTTTTTCTTTAGAGTTTTGTCATCAACTGAAATCTTATCAACTGACACAGATAGTAGCTCAGCTGAAGACAGTGACTTTGAAGAAATGGGGAAGAATATTGAGAACATGTTACAGAACAAGAAAACCAGCTCTCAACTGTCACGTGAGCGGGAGGAGCAGGAGCGGAAGGAACTACAGCGGATGCTACTGGGTGAGGGTAGTGGCTTCACAGACAGACAAGAAAGAAAAGGATCAAAAGAGGAGTATAAATAATTGCAGACTATAACTGAGGCAAAGCTGGAGGCCTAAGAAGTAGGGGATGAGTGTAAAAAAGCCTGTAGATGAGGTAGAAATATTTCTGCAAACTGGATTCTAGGTTTGTTGTTGGGGGAAAAATTGAAGAGATGTGGCCAATCCACTATTGCCTCTGTCTGTATCGAGTACCTGGCCAAGCCAGGGCTATCAGTACTGTACTTAAAATGAAATTTCTGGGCATTTATCCTAGAGGGTAACGGTTACTCATACAAAACCTATGGATGGATTTGGGGGGCTGTCCTTGAACCCTCTGAAATTATATGTAAAATTGTTCGCAAATTGCATTTTCTGAGAAGATTCATGGCTTTCAGAAGATTCTCAGAGGAGTCTCAGATGCTAAAAAGAGTTAAAAATAACCAATTGCAGAGGGTGAGGATGATGACAATTATCAGAATTGGGTTTGGGATATGGGCAGTGGGAATGAAAAGGGGAAAATTAAGGCCACCTTAAAGATTTCATTCTTATTTACTAGAAAGATGTTTGTACCATTGATTTCAGAGAAAGAAGCAGGCATTGGAAGAGAATGTATAATGTGTGGAGTTTGAGGTTCCCCTGCTACTTCCGAGTATAGACGTCAAGCAAGTAGTTGAAAACTTGGGTACTTGCCTAGCATACATGAAGCCTTGGGTTCAATCCCCAGTACCACAAACAAAACAAAACAAAAACTTGGATGTAGTACTTAAATGATAAAAGCTAAAAATGAAGATTTGAATGACTATTTTCATTCATACCAGTCTTCCCTTTGTTCCCCCCACCCTGTAAAAATTTTGTGTAATTACATTGTTCTGGCTTTGTAAAGATGTGATATAGTCCTTCCACCAATGTGGTCTCTAGGTCTTTACTAGTGTGGTCCTGAACCACAGTATCTATATCAAATGGAAATTTGTTAGAAAGTTGGTGGAGTCTCAGGCCTTTCTCTAGACTGACTGAATTATAATCTACGTTTTTTATTTTTACAAGACCCCCACGTGATTCCTATTTTTATTAAAGTTTGAGAAGTATACACTAGGCCTTAAGACTCTGGGCTTATTTCTTCGGTGTCATTTTTCCTCCTGAGTGCTTGCTTGGGTGTTTTCATCAACTACTGCCTGCTTGTACTTTTCTATTGCCCTGTTATTTAGACGAATCAGAATGTAGTTACTTCTCTGCCTCCTATAGCTAAGACATTGTTCTTTGAGGTCTTTTCAGAACCTTTTGTACTTGTAAAAACTGAAATTGGCAGTGGTAAAATAAAGCCAGGAAAGGACAAATCAGTGTACTCTTGGAGCTGGTGGTGATGTCAATGCTTTTTGTAGAAGCATAGCTTTATGGCATGTTGAAGTACCATGTCTCCATTCAGCCCCAAGAAAGTGGCCATTTGGGTGGTAGGGGGAATGTTTGGAAATCTTTTTCTACCTTACAGCAGCAGGCTCAGCAGCATCAGGAAACAATCACAGAGATGATGACACGGCTTCTGTGACTAGCCTTAACTCTTCTGCAACTGGCCGCTGTCTCAAGATTTATCGCACTTTTCGAGATGAAGAGGGGAAAGAGTATGTTCGCTGTGAGACAGTCCGAAAACCAGCTGTCATTGATGCCTATGTGCGCATACGGACCACAAAAGATGAGGAATTCATGTGAGTTTGATTTACCACTTTCAAGTGTGGTAAGGAGAATAATGGTGGGGATAAGGTAGATGCTTGAATTTTAGTGAAGGGTTTTGGCACAGTTGTCCCTGAAAGCCAGCCAAATTGAGAACTGTCTTTCCTTTAGTCCTTTGAGTTTGAACAGAGCCAAATCATTGAGAGCATTCTGTTTCTGCTGTAAAATGAAGGCATGTCAGGTTCCACCAGGGTTCTTTGCATTTTGATTGTTTGGTTTATAAAAATCTTAGGGATTACTCAGGGACTTATTCTGAGTAAGGTGCCTATCTGCAGATAGAGAACTGGCTACCAAGGGAAAAGGGAATGGCAAGTATCCCCTTTTATCTCAGTCCAGATGGATTATTTTTATTCTGAGATATTAGCTATCAGGGCATTCTTCTTGGTTTGGGTTTGCTTACGGTCCTGTGATTTCTTCCCCCCTGTTGTTCAGTCGAAAATTTGCACTTTTTGATGAACAGCATCGAGAAGAGATGCGAAAAGAACGGCGGAGGATTCAAGAGCAACTGAGAAGACTTAAGCGGAACCAGGAAAAGGAGAAGCTTAAGGGACCTCCTGAGAAGAAGCCAAAAAAAATGAAGGAGCGTCCTGACCTAAAAGTAAGTGTAGTGTAATGTGATCAAAACTAATAAAGCAAAGGAAGAAAACATCCCGTCTCCCTTCAATTTTATCATCCTCTCTTACTAGGAATGAGAGTAGTATTGTGGAAAGCTAGTTTGAATTGATTTGGCTATTTGGGTGTTATCAGTAATAGTGTAACACCAGACCAGATCTGATGCCACTGTTGTCTTTAGGTATCATTTATACTTCATTTGAAATATTTTTAGGAGTTGATACAGATTTGCTGGATTGTTTGACATGAACATGAATGTGCATATATGTAAATATACGTGTGTATGTGTATGCAGATGCACACTTTTATTTTTTTTCTTTTGGTGTTGGGCATCCAACTTGTACTGATTTGTGCATGTAAGACAAGCACTCTACCACTGAACTGCATCCCTAGCCCTATTCTATTTTTAAATTGTGTGTATTAGCTGGGCGTCGTGGCACACGCCTGTGGAGGCTGAGGCAGGAGGATCACAAGTTCAAAGCCACCCTCAGCAATGGTAAGGTACTAAGCAACTCCGTGAGATCTTATCTCTAAGTAAAATATAAAATAGTGCTGGGGATGTTGCTTGGTAGCTGAGTGCCCCCAAGTCAATCCCTGGTACCAAAAAAACAAACAAACAAATTGTGTATATTGAGCTGGGTATGGTATTACACACCTGTAATCTCCGTGACTTGGGAGGCTGAGACAGGAGGATTGCAAATCCAAGGCCAGCATCAGCAACTTAGTGAGACCTTGTGTCAAAATAAAAAACAAAAAGGGCTGGGATTGGGCTGGGGATATAGCTCAGTTGGTAGAGTGCCTGCCTCGCAAATACAAGGCCCTGGGTTCAATCCCCAGCACGGCAAAAAAAAAAAAAAAGAAAAGAAAAAGGGGGCTGGGATTGTAGCTCAGTGATAAAGCACCCCTAGACTAAATCCCTGGTAACCCCCTAGCAAAAATATTGGGCATATTTTTAAAAGCAACAAAAATAAAACGTACATATCTTACAGGTTGTTTTGCATATCCTAGGTAGGGTGCCAGGTGTTACTGTACAATATGACTGTTAAGTGCACCATAAGATGAGGTAACTGTGATACAGTGGGTAGAATTATGAACTTGGAAACAGAAGATCTGGATTCAAGTTCTGGTTCGGCCATTTAATAGCTCTGTGACCTTAACTTCTCCAAACCAATTTTCTTTTCTATAAAATTGTCTCACAATGTTGTTTTAGATGATGCAAATTATGGGATACACTTTATAAACTAAAATATTCAACACCCGTAAAGTTCTGTTAGTAATTGCTGAAGTCATTAAATATTTAATATTCTTTTCTTACGTGTGATATTAGATAAGTGGGACATAGTGCTAGTCCCATTTTACAGATGAAAATGAAGTCTAGGGTCCCAGAACCACCCTCAGTTGCAAAACTGAGATGGATGCTTGATACTATTGGAACTTCTCTTATTTTGACCTGTGCCTGGGTGTCTACCCAGGTAGGTGTACTGTGCTTGAGCTTCCAACAGTCTTTGTCTTATATACTGAATATTTTAACAGTTCACAACTTAACATTGGGATTGAAAACCCTTTCTCTTTTATTCCTGCCCTTTTTTTTTTTTTTTGGTATCAGGAAATGAACCACTGGACTACATGCCCAGCTCTTCTTATTTTTTATTTTGAGAGGAGTCTCACTGAGTTACTGAGGGCCTCACTAGGTTTCTGAGGTTCGCTTTGAACATGTGATTCTTCTGTGCAGCCTCACGAGTCACTGGGATTATAGCCTTAAGCCACAGCACCTGGCTTCTACTTTTTTTTTTTTTTGACACTTAAAAAAATTGGCTCTTTTTAGATAAACATGACAGTAGAGTGTATTTTAACATACTATACTTACATAAAGTATAACTTATTCAATTAGGATCCCATTCTTGCAGTTGTGCATGATGTGGATTTTCACTGGTGGTGTATTCGTTTATGAACATAGGAAAGTTATATCCAATTCTTTCTGCCCTCTTTCCTATTCCCATCCCCCTTGCCTTCCCTTCATTCCCCTTTGTCTGATCCACTAAACTTCTTCCCTTCCCCCTTTATTGTATATTAGCATCTCCATATCAGAGAGAATATTCGGCATTTGATTATTTGGGGATTGTCTTATTTCACTTAGCATGATAGTCTCCAGATCCATCCATTTACCAGCAAATCTCATAAAATCATTCTTCCTTAAAGCTGAGTAATATTCCATTGTGTATATATGCCACAATTTCTTTATCCATTCATCTGTTGAAGGGTACCTAGGTTGGTTCTGTAGCTTAGCTATTGTGAATTGAGCTGCTGTAAACATTGATCATTGATGTCTGCCTTAATTTTTCTTTCTTTTTTTTTTTTTGGTGCTGGGGATTTGAACCCAGGGTGACTTGTGCATGCAAGGCAAGCACTCTACCAATGGAGCTACATCCCCTTAATTTTTTTTAAAAGAAATACTCAGCCTCTGGATTTCATTTTATCTTTCATGTGTTACTTCCATACATGCACTTTTTTCCTGTGGCTGCTGTTGATCGGTGCATAACAGTTCTATTCAAGCAAAAGTTCTGAAACTGTCCTTGTTTCTTTCCTACCTTGTTATGTTTTTTACTTGCTTACCTCTGATGTACTTAAGTGCTTATTACCTCTATCTAACATGTTAATATTTTTCTTTTGCAGCTGAAATGTGGGGCATGTGGTGCCATTGGACACATGAGGACAAATAAATTTTGCCCCCTTTATTATCAAACAAATGCCCCACCTTCCAACCCTGTTGCCATGACAGAGGAGCAGGAAGAGGAGTTGGAAAAGACAGTCATTCATAATGATAATGAAGAACTTATCAAAGTGGAAGGTACCAAGATTGTCTTGGGGAAACAGTTAATTGAAAGGTAAGTGGTACCTGACAGTGAGGGCTGCAATAGAGATCTTCTGGAAATTGTTGGTGTTGGTGGGTGGCAGGGGCAGATACTGGATGCATTGGTGTTCTCTAAAGTGGAATGAAGGGTATAGGAATTCTGATGGATTTTCCTCAGAAATTGTCACCAGTAATGAAAATTATTGCATATATTATTCTTCACTACTTGATGTTGGGCATTCTTTTCTTTCTTCCTTTTTTTTTGTACTGGTGATTAAACCACTGAGCTAAATCACCAGTCTTTTTTTTTTTTTGAGACAGAGTCTCACAGAGTTGCTGAGGGTCTCCCTGAGTTGCTGAGGCTAGCCTCAAACTTGCCATTCTCCTGCCTCCTTAGTCTCTAGGTTCACAGGCATGTGCCACTGCATGCCTAGCTGCTTCCTAACTTTTCTTAGTTTCATTTTGCAAAATAACCACCCTTACCAGGGTAGTTAAGAGGATAAGCTGGGCATGGTGGTGCCAGCCTATAATCCCAGCAATTTGGGAGCCTAAGACAACTTAATGAGACTCTGTCTAAAAATTAAAAATATAAAAAGGGTCTGGGGACTTAGCTCAAGGGTAGAACCTCTCTGGGTTCAATCCCTAGAACCAGGAAAAAATTTAAAATGAGTGTGACTATATATAGTATATATGGTACCTGATGTATTTTAATAGATGGAAGTAGTATAGTAGATGCAAGAGAAACCTCTTCTAGTTGATAATAAAATTTTCAAAAGTTGTCCTCTCCAACTTTTTAGTTTGAAACTTCAAAACCTACAGAACAGTTCAAAGAATTCAGCTGCACGTAGCACATGCCTATATTCCATCTACTAAGACTGAGGCAGTAGGATGGCAAGTTCAAGGCCAGCCTTGGTAACTTAGTGAGATCTGTCTTAAAAGTAAAAAGGACTGTAGGGATGTAGCTCAATGGTAAAGTGCCCATGGGTTCAATCCCAAGTTATAAAAACAAAAAAGTTGAAAAAATTTAATGTACTATTCATCTTATTCAGCAGTTGTTCACATATTTTGAGTTGTTGATGGACCTGTACTTTTTTTATTTTTATGTGGTGCTGAGGATCAAACCCAGTGCCTCAGACATGCTAGGCAAGCACTCTACCACTGAGCTATAACCTCAGCCCCGAGTTGTTCACATTTTGCTTCATTTGTTTTATCCTTGTATACCTAAAACATTTTTTTCTGAACCATTTGGTAGTAAGTCACAGGAATTATGACTTCTATTCCTAAATTCTTCAGCACACATCTAAGAATAGGTATATAATGACATGGTACTATTCTTACACCTCATGAAGCTAATATTAATTCAGTAATATGTACTATTTGGACCTTTCAAATTTCACTGTTGTCTCAATGTCTTTTATGTCCCCCCCATTCTGGATCCAATCCCAGTTCAAACATTGAATAAATTTGGGGTCTCTTTTTAATCTAGAAGTCTTCCTTACCTTTTATGTGCTTTTATGACGTTGAAGTTTTTAAAAAGTCCAGACCCATTGTCTCATAAAATATCCCACTTTCTGGATTTGTCTGGTTGTCTTCTCATTGATTAGATTCAGATTAAATATTTTTGGCCAGTCATTTACTGTCATTACATAGGTGATATTATATACTTTACCATATCAAGAAAGCATGTAATGTTAGATTTTCCCACTAGTTTGGTCATCTTGTTAATGTAGTGATTCCCAGATATTTTAATAAAGGTAAATAAATTTTTCCCTTTGTAATTAACATGTGGGTGAATATCCTAATCCCTAATAATCTCACTGGTTTCAGCACTCATTGATTATCATTACCTGGCTCAGTTATTTCATTGGAGGTTGCAAAAGGGTGATTTTTCTATTTCTGACATCCCTCTACAATAGTTTGAATTTTTCTGTAGTGTTCTCTTGTTGGGTGCAGTGGCACATGCCTGTAATCCCAGTGGCATAGGAGACTGAGGCAGGATGAATGCAAGTTCAAAGCCAGCCTCATCAATTTAGTGAGACTCTTCTCAAAATAAAAAAGGAGCTGGGACGTGACTCAGTGGATAATTGCCACTGGGTTCAATCCCTGGCATTAAGAAAAAAGTTTTCTCCTCTCCTTTTAAAATTATTACTATGGATTCTGAAATTGTTCATTTGTAAAATCATTGTATTATAATTAACATCATTAATTTCAGTGCTTAGATATTGGCCTAAATTTCACTCCCTTAAGCCATATACTGCCATCTCTTGAAATGACCTCGTACTTCTTTTCTGAGAACTTTTTTGCCTTCCGGCATAAGATGTTACAGGCTCATTTTGAATTCTCCTTATCCCACACCTAGAATTAACCGTCACTCCAAGGAGCCCAGGTTCCATTTATTGGGGAATGGTATTTAGAAAGCAAGATCTGGATGTTAGATATGCTTATTATCTCTGAGATATCTTTGTTTCTAGGCATTTTTAGTGAATAGAACTGGGAAATGTACATGTATTTTAAATCACAACTTTATAACTGATACTTTCAACTCAAATTGTATCTATAAATTGATTCTTCCTCATCCTGTTTTTTTAATCAAAAATTTTTTGGTCTTAGATGGACACAATACCTTTCTTTAATTTATTTATTTTTATGTGGTGCTGAGGATTGAACCCAGTGCCTCATATGTGCTAGGCAAACACTCTACCACTGAGCTACAGCCCCAGTCCCTTCCTCTGTTTCTTATTTGTATCTTTTCTCTGATTATCAGTATTAATCTATTTATTCATTTTCTCTTATAAGTACAGCATAGTTTCAAAATTACTATATCAATACCATTATTTACAACAAAGCTATAAAATCAGTTCAAGATGTGTTTTGGAGTAAGTCCTTGAACTGTATGCTGCTGAAGTAGTACAATCAAGGGTATTATCTTCAAAATGTGTTTTAATTCATTTTTGTGTGTAAATTTTAAAATCAATTTGATATATTTATCTGTATTTAGTTTTAGGTTCCTTTCTTCCATCCTTATTAATTTACCAATATCTATAATAGGTCATTGTGTTTTAATGCACATTAGAAAAGGAAAATGTGATATCTTGATCCCTTACAATGAAAGAGAAGAAGGTGGATAGACTTTAATGATTAAGGGAAATCCTAAATAGGTTTTTTTTCAAGTTCTTTTTTAATTTCTTCATCTTTTCTATTCTGAGTGAGTCAACCTTTCTAACCCTTTAACTCCAGAACAGAATGCTAGAACTAGAGGATTCTTAAAATTCCTTTAGCCTAGTTCCCTTATCTTCCAAATAGGAAACTGAGGTGGAGTTGTGACTTTCTTACTTCTTTACTAATTTGGAGATATTGTGAGGCCTTGCCTTGATCTGAGCTGTAGAAGGTGGATATCTGGTCTTTAGTTTGGCTTTTTCTTCCCCAGGCTCATGCTCAGGTATTTTGAACTTTTTTGTTGTAGTTCCTTTTTTTTTTTTTCCTGGGAACTAGATATAGGGGTCTCCATGCTATAAAAGTTTTATTGATTGCAGTGCAGATGAGGTTCGCAGAAAATCTCTGGTTCTCAAGTTCCCTAAACAGCAACTTCCTCCCAAAAAGAAACGACGAGTTGGGACCACTGTTCACTGTGACTATTTGAATGTGAGTATCTGCATTGCCTGCTTTTATCAGATGGGTTCTCATTGGTTTCCTAGTCTGTGTCCTGGCTTTGGCAGCTTTAGATTCTCCCTCTGGTCTTTCTCTGAGGATTATTCATGCTGTTTATTACATGATTTCTAAACTTACCTACTGAGAAAATGTTGGGGTTTTTCTTTGGTATAAAGCAATCTGACTTACTGTTTCTCCCTAAGAGACCTCATAAGTCCATCCACCGGCGCCGGACAGACCCTATGGTGACACTGTCATCCATCTTGGAGTCTATCATCAATGACATGAGAGATCTTCCAAATGTGAGTTCATTCATTGGATATCTAAAGTAGGAATGACAAGGCCCTTTGTTGTGATTTCAGATAGAGGGCAGTAGCATATAGACATAGTTCCTGGAACTACTAATTCTTTAGGGTGTAGTTTTTATGTATTTTTTAATAGTTTATTAAATAAACCTACTTCATTTAGAAACATTCCTTTAAAAGTTGATGGCCATGGAGACAGGTAAGATGTGAGAGTCTTCAGGTATCAGTTCTGGCAAGTGTTCTTTGCTTAGGAATGGTGGTGGCTGTGCTTAGGAATGATGTAGGCTGTTGTTTTTACAGACATACCCTTTCCACACACCAGTTAATGCAAAGGTTGTAAAGGACTACTACAAAATCATCACTCGACCAATGGACCTACAAACACTCCGTGAAAATGTACGCAAGCGCCTCTATCCATCTCGGGAAGAGTTTAGAGAACATTTGGAGCTAATTGTAAAAAATAGTGCAACCTACAATGGTAAGAATCACATGTTCCTTGACTGCCAAGGTCACTGTACAGATTGTTGTTATCATTCATTGCAACTAAATTCAGAATAGACAGGAATGTTTGAAAGAGCTACAATGTATTATTGCATTTGTGGGTGTGAAAATCAGGCAATGAATGTTTTCTGTCACTTAATAAATAGTACTTTTTGTTCCCACTGTTTAATCTTTTTTTCTTGTCTATCTTTTATTTGTTCTTTTTAGATACACATGACAGTAGAGTGTATTTTGACATAATATACATAAATAGAGTATAACTTATTCTAATTAGGATCCCATTCTTGTGGCTGAACATTACGTAGAGTTTCTCTGGTGATGTATTCATATCTGAACATAGGAATGTTATGTCAAATTCATTCTACTGTTTTTCCTATTGCTATCCCCCCTCTTTTTCCTTTTCTACTATTTAATATTAATATAATCTCTGGAGAATTTGGAGTCTATGTATAAATGAAACAGTTGCATGGGAAGTGGTGGGAAGAAGAAATAGTTCTAGGTAAGTAGTAGAGCAAGCCATTTAGTGGAGATGGAATTTGTGTGAAGTATGGATTTGTGACCATATTTGCTGTGTGTGAATGTTTGCCTTGGTCTGCAAATTTGTTATAGAAGCTGTTATGTGTCCACTTTGCTCAGAAGCTGGAAAAGGCAAGGAGGTAGAAATGTGTTTCTGAGACTTAAAAGAAAGGAATGATTCAGCTTCTGCACATAAAGGATAATATTTTCTGGTTTTCAGTTGAATCATTGAACACTGATATGTACATATAAGGGTAGAGATTCAGGGTACAGATAGAATATAAATCATGGCCCTATTGCTTAGTAATTGAGTTACTGCAGATAAGTTATTTAACCTCTTGTAGCCTCCTCAGTTTTGTCATCTGTGTGCATGGAACAATAGTAGTATCGAGATTTTAAAACCTTTCACAAGCCAACCTAAACTATTAATCTACTCTCATTGCTAATGATCAGCTTCCTTATCTGCTATATGGACTCCTGTGACACCATTATATTTCACTAAATATTCCTTGTTTTATAAAATGCCTTTGTAGTCTCACTCTGACATGCCTTTTCTTCCTTTTTTTTTCCTGCGGTGCTGGGGATTGAACCCAGGGCCTTGTGCTTGCGAGGCAAACACGAGGGAGCTATATCCCCAGCCCTGCTTTTTATTTTTATTTAATTAATTAATTTATATTTTGGTACCGGGGATTGAACCCAGGGGAATACATCCCCAGCCCTTTTTGTATTTTATTTAGAGACAGGGGAGGGTCTCACTGAGTTGCGTAAGGCCTCGCCGAGTTGCTGAGGCTGGATTTGAACTTAAACTCTTCTTCCTGCCTCATGAGCACCACTGTGCCCAACTATTATTATTATTATTAGTAGTAGTAGTAGTAGTAGTAGTAGTAGTACTGGGGATTGAACCCAGGGGCACTACACTACTGAGCCACATCCCCAGCCCTATTTTGTATTTTATTTAGAGACAGGGTCTCACTGAGTTGCTTAGGGCCTCACAAAGTTGCTGAGGCTGGCTTTGAACTCGCGATCCTCCTGCCTCAGCCTCCCAAGTGCTGGGATTACAGGCATGCACCACCGTACCTGGCTCCAGCTATTATTTTTAATATGGAATGCTTCATGAATTTTTCCTTGCACAGCAACCATGCTAATTGCCTCTGCGTTGTTTCAATTTTTAGTATATGTGCTGCCAAAGCAAGCATTAGGGATATTAGATTCTTAACTAAATACGTTAAAAGGCATTGGAAGGGTTGAGGGTTGTGGCTTAGTGGAGACTCACCTAGCAGGTGTGATGCTCTGGTTTCAATCCTCAGCACCACATAAAAATAAAATAAAGGTATTGTGTCCACCTACAACTAAAAATAAATATATATATATATACACACATATATATATGTATGTATGTAAGTATATATGTGTGTGTGTGTGTGTGTGTGTGTGTATACTTTTTTAAAAAGGCATTGGAAAATCCCGTCTCCTATATTTAGTGGTTCCATCTCTTACTGTTCCCTCTGTAGGTCCAAAGCACTCATTGACCCAGATCTCTCAATCTATGCTGGATCTCTGTGATGAAAAACTCAAAGAGGTAAGACAGGCAGTGGGATATAAAGATGAGGAATAATGGAATTTAGGAAGTATGGGTTTTAACAGGAGAAAGAATATACAAATTTAATAGGAGAAAGAGTGGTAAAGCTTTAATACATGTGAGCCTTAGAAATTTTGTAGGCCAATCCTTTTTGTAGATGGGAAAGCTAAATTCATAGGGGGGAAAATTACTTGTTTGGGGCATCATGACTATTAAATAGTAAAATTAATATTAAGATTATTTAACTCCTTAGGGGGAAGGAAAATGACTTCCCAGGAAGTTCCCTGTCACTAAGAGACTTGTCAGTGTTTTGGCAGGAAGGAATTCTAATTTTTCAAATATAATCTGTCTGTATACCATCTTACCAAATAAAATTGTGGCACAAGCTTACAGAAGCAGAAGTGTGATGATAATGTTACTATTGAAGTAGAGATTTTGCCAGAGGATAATTAAATGGACAATAAACATGAACATATTCTTAATTTGATCAATCATTGGGGAGATGCATATTTAAGCCACAATTAGGTACAACTATGTAACTGTTAGAAAGGCTAAAATTTAAAAACACGGACAAAACTATTGAGGTGGATGTGGAACAGTGGGAACACAACGTTTTAGTAGTACAGAGTCTGAAATGAATTTTTTTGGGTTAAGTTCCCTTACGTAAAATTACTAATCAATGGTGACTAATCAGCGTTCAGTGTATTTAGTAACAGTTCTGCAGGAAAAAAAACCAGCATTATTAGTAAAACTGAGCTGTTGGTGTGCAGGGATATGTATTTTTAGTACATTTTTGGTGTTCTAGAGTGTCAAATATCTAAGGAAGTTGTTGAAACAACCCTTTTTGACCCTTGTGTTGTAGAGTATATATCTACACTTTTCACCTAGAACTGAACAGTAGATATTTCAGAGTTCAACTTGTTTGGGGCAAGGGTCATAAAAAAGCTTGCCAAACCTTAAATTATCCTTTAATTTTGTAGGGCTTGTACCTCAGGGAAACATCTGGGAAACTTCTATCATGGCTTTGTTTTATTTCAGAAAGAAGATAAATTGGCTCGTCTAGAGAAAGCTATCAATCCCTTGCTTGATGATGATGATCAAGTGGCATTTTCCTTCATTCTAGACAACATCGTCACCCAAAAAATGATGGCAGTTCCAGATGTAAGTGGTCTCTGTGCTAAATATTGTGAGGGGAGGTGAAAAGGTATAGCATATGCATATGTATGTTAGATTCTTAATGATCATGTATGTCAGATTATAGAAACTGGTGTGTAATTTTAAATGTCAACATTTTTGCTGTATGAGTTCACCATCATTAAAATCAAAGAGGCCAAAGCCAGGAGCAGTGAAACACACCTATAATTCCAGCAACTTTGGAGGCTGAGGCAGGAGGATCACAAGTTTGAGGCTAGCCCTAAACAACTAAACGAGATCTTGTCTCAAAATAAAAAATAAAAAGGAATGGGGATATGCCTCAGTTGTTAAGTGCCCCTGAGTTCAATCTCCCGTAACTCCCCTCCGCAAAAAAGAGCCCATGTGTTCCTCTTGTTTTATATTCAGTATTTGAGTGCTCCTGAATAACTCTTAGAGAAAGGATGCCAGCTAATAGTTGGCTGTTGATTTAGAGGTGCTTCTATATACACTGTGATGATTATCCGATGTTTCTTGTGTTTGGTGCGGGGGAGGCAGGGTTTGCCATTTGCAGCTTTTTGGCAGGGCTGTCATTGAATCTATTTTATTGATTATATGAACTGTTTTGTTGTAATGAGCCTTCCCAGAAATTCTGAACTGAGTTTTCTTATGCATTGCAGGCTTATGTTCTAGATGTGTAGTACTATAAAATTTCTGGATGGAACTTAGGAAATTTATTATTTTTTCATGTGTGTGGTGCTAGGAATTGAACCTTAAGAAAAGGGCATTTTAATTATTAATGGGCATAGGAAGTGTTATCAAAGGGGTCCCTGGACTCCTTAAATAAATACCCAACAGTTTATATGATTGTGTTTTCTGGGGAAAAGGTCTATAGATTGATTACATGAGTAATATTTGTGACCCAACAAAGGCTGAGAATCTCTGGTATAAAGAATGGTTTCCAGCTAGGCATGGTGGCATACACTTTGTATTCTCTAATATGACTTGGTAAACCAAGGCAGGGAGATTGTAAGTTAAGAGGCCAGCCTGTGCAGCTTAGAGAGTTCCTGTCTCAAAATAAATTTTGAAAAAGGTCTAGGATGTACATTAGTGGTTGAGTGTCCTGGGTTCAATCCCTGGTACTGCAAGAAAATTTTTAAAAGCATTTAATTTCCCATGCTTGCTTCCTTTTTACTAGTCCTGGCCATTTCATCACCCAGTTAATAAGAAGTTTGTTCCAGATTATTACAAAGTGATTGTCAATCCAATGGACTTAGAGACTATACGTAAGGTGAGTGACTTGGGTTAAAATGCTTTTTTTTGTAATTGATATCTTTGTATACTTGTATCTAAGTTCCTGATTCTTTTTATCAGAATATTTCCAAGCACAAGTACCAGAGTCGGGAGAGCTTTCTAGATGATGTAAACCTTATTCTGGCCAACAGTGTTAAGTACAATGGTGGGTATTTCTCTTTATTTCTCTCTTTCCATCAATCTATCCATCCTCCATCCATCTAACATTAGTAGCTTTATTAAAGCAGCCTTGAGAAGTGGTAGTCAGCTGGATCAGTCAAGTGATTTAGTCTGCTGTTTTTTTTTTAAACAGGCACACATGTTAGTGAGTGTTCTGTAAAGTTTGCTATTAAAGTTTTAATGATGGAAAAAGTAGTCGGTGCTTACTTTTGAAATTGTGTAAAGCACAGAAAAATGAGGTGTGAATAAAAATCAAATGGATATTACTTTGGGCTTTGAGTCATCACTGCGTTTCCATAAGATATGAAAACTTACCTATGCCCGAGGCCCTTAGATGGAGCTTAGGGAAATGTGTGATTTTAGAACGTGGTGAGCTTCCTTGGTGCATGGAGTTGTGTTCAGTACATGAACTAATTAAATAATACATGCTAGGCTCTGTGCTCACTACTTAATCTCCTGGTAGTAAAGATGGTCACTGTTCTCAAATAATTCACAATTCAGTTTGATGGACTTAAAATGTAACTTGATAAGGGATATAATAGAAGGATGTACAAAGTGCTCTAGAGGACAGTCAGGAGTATCTTAACCTAAGGGTTAAGGAGGGCTTCATAAACAAGTTAATGAAGTTCAGTTTTGAGTAACTCACTTGTTAGGCAAACATTGAACTGAGTACCTTTTTTGCTGGCATTAATAGATATTGCAAGTACAAAATCAAATTAGACATAGTTCCTTTTCCCAAATTGGTTATAGCTTGGGGAAACAAAAATTATAGTACTTAAATATTATGTTAGAAGCATGCACAAAGAGGCACAGGGCAATCTAAATGAGAGTAGGATGTAGAGGAGGCTTTCTGGGAAAGAGTTTTTCTTGAACTGAGTTCTAAAGGATCAGTATAGTTTGGTAGGCAAAGAATGTGAAGGAGAAAATGTTCTAGATATTGAGAATAGTAATATGTATAGACACAGAGACCTGAAATTATATAATAGTTTTAAGAAACAAGTTGTGGGTGCAATTAAATGTACATGTTGGCTGGGTGTGGTGGTACATGTCTGTCATCCCAGCAATTCGGGAGGCTGAGGCCAAAGGATCGCAAGTTTGAGGCCAGCCTTGGCAACTTAGCAAGACCCCACCTCAAGATTAAAAAAAAAAAAAAAACAAAAAACTAGAAAGAAGGGCTTGGGGTATAACCCGGTGGTAGAGCACCCCTGGGTTCAGTCCCTAGTACCACCAAAAAAAAAACACATTAGTTTCTCACTAACAAGTTATGTGTTTAGAGAGAGAGCTAGGAGTTGAATCAAAAGACATTGTGCATCATACTCAATTTTACTTTATCCTAAATTGGACATCATTGAAGGAATTAAGCATGGAAACAATCCTATGTAATTCCTTAAGCAAAACTGAAGAGGGATCTAAGGGCTTTGAGAGAATTGCTTAACATTCTGAGGTCTCAACTAAGAATCCACATGATTGTATGACTTTCCCCTATAATATTTAATAGTTTACCTGTGGTGGCTCTAAGTTTGACAAATAGAAGGAACAGAATTTAAGGGAGGAGGAAAAGAAGGACATTGAGGAAATGGCACATTCTGGGTAGAGATCAGAATATTCAGTACCGTGGAAGAATAAAAGAACAGGGCAAGTTCAGCGAATTATACTTGACTATATCATATTTATTTCATTAAAGGAAGTGGTAGGAGATGAGCCGTCTATTTTTGTTCCTTCTGGGTTGGGTTGAAAGAATCTGCTTTCTCCCTTATATTTTTATTGGAAATTAGGGAGTGAAAATGCCTCTTGTCAGGTCAGTTATCTCTGTTATTATTTCCTGAAAACACATAAATCTAAAAATCTGGTGATGGAAATGGTAGGTTTACAGATGTCTTAACAAAGATTGTATAAAGCAAGTGATAAGTAAAAATGTTACAGAAAGTCTAGTTGACTTGGTGATGCCTGACTTAAGACATGGGGCAGACTTTTGAGGAACAAAGCAATAAGAAAAAACCCAGAAGATGCTAATAGTAGAAGCAGCAGAGGGCAGATGGATGAATCACAGAAGACAAAAATAATAACTAGTCAATATGAATAAACATTCCACTGCACAAGTAATCAAAAAATGCAAATTGAAACAGATACCATTTTTCTTTCACCCATTGGATAAGCTCAATATTTAGCGGAAGTACTCAATAATGGTAAGGCTGGTGCTCTCACATGTTAGTGTTGGAAGTATAAAATTGTGAGACTTTTGGAAAGCTATCCGGTAGCCAAGGGACTTAAAAATAGTTAAGCCAACAGACTTAATAGTCAGGTAAACATACATGGGTAAAAGGTAAAGAAATAAAGATGATGCTAAGCATTCATGTGCTCTTGGTGGAAAATGAGTTGATACAAACTTTAATGGACCGTGTTTATTCATCTATTGAACAAGCTCAATATTTAATGGAAGTACTTAATACTGGTAAGATTGATGCTCTCACATTATTGGTGTGGCAGTGCAAAATGGTGAGACATTTGGAAAGCTATTTGGGAGCTGAGAGACTTAGAAATAGTTAAAGCCAGCAGACTTTATAGGCAGGTAAACATGTATGGATAGAAAAATTAAGGCGATGCTTAAGCATTCATGTATTCTCAGTGGAAAATATAAACTTCATTGGTCTATAAATGTTCATTCAAAACCTAAATGGTTAATGTAAAGGAATGATTATAGTGTTACCTATTTAATTAAAAGCTCTTTTTTAAAATAACCCCCAAATTCTCACAATGTTAAATAAGAAGAGCAGAACACAAGGCTATTTCAGTCATACTTTTAAAAAAATTAAAAAGATGTATGTATATAGAAAAAAAGATTGGAGGAAATACACCAAAATAGTAATAGTGGTTATTTCTGAAATAAAGGGTTAGGATAGATTTTTTTTAGTTTTATCTTTTGTATATATTCTACTGGTATAGGAGTCAGGAAACTTTTCCTAGAGGAAGTAACTTTTGAGCTAAATATTGAAGGATGATGATCATAATAGTTCATTATTGAGCAACTACCATGTCAAGCAAATAGTCAAGTGGAGGAGAATAAGGAAGAAGTTCCAGAAAGAGAGAACACAGATGCAAAAGTGAATGGGACTGCAAATAGTTATATTTGGCTGGAGTGTAGAGTGGGAGCTAGCTAGGTTTGGTAGTTAAGAGATGTAACTTTAAAGGTAGACTAGGGCCAAATCACGAAAGGCCTATTATATCACACTAAATCATTAGGAGGAGAGGGGGACATATCAAGTGTTATACTGAGATAATTCTGGAAGCTATCCAAAGAATGAATTGGAGATGGATGAGATATGGAGACCAATAAACTATTGATGACAGTCCAAGTTAAAAATACTAAGGTCCTGAACTAAGGTAAGTAGCAATGAGAATGGAAAGGTGGAGAGAGATTATGGAGATCTTGTGGAGGTAGAAGTTGATACCTTCATAACTGAACCAGATACAAGGCTGTGATAAGAAAGTATATTGGAGTTGAAACTTTCAGAGGTGAAGCAGTTTTCAGTAAAGACAACATTCTGAATATAGCCTAGGATATATTTGGCTAGAGTGGAAGTACAAACCATTTTGCCATGAAGATCTGCAATTTTTTTTTCTTCTTACAGTAGTGGGGATCAAATCCAGGGCCTCTCGCATGCTAGTCATGCACTATACCACTATGTTACATATCCAGCCCCTATTTTTAGTATTTATTTATTGAGATTGGTGAGTCTCACTATTATCCAAGGCTAGTCTCAAACAACTGGGGTCCAGTGATTATTCTGCCTCGCCTTCCTGAGTAGCTGGGACTACAGGCACCCCCCATCATGCCTGGCTCTTAATTTGACTTTACATTCAAATTCTTCACATATGATATTGCATAGAAGCATGTTTCCATAGTACTTTACATTGACTTATCCTTCACTAGTCACATATTTATATCATGAGCTATAATGTATATAGCCAGAATGCTTAATGCTAAAATTAGGGGTCATTAGGCAAAAAAAATGGAAGGTAAGTAACTGTCCTTTAACAGAAACGGAAAGTATGCAGTACTTACAGGAGGATTCAGTCTTGTATTTGGCATCAACAGACTGTACACTGTAGAATTCAAGCCCTTATGTTTCCAAATACCACTTAGGTACTAGATTAATATCAGAACCTTTGTGCATGTTCAAATAGGATATGAAAAGAACGTCATCAGAGAAACCCAAAATGTTAAGTGTTAAAAGTTACTTGAAATAGTCCAAAAAGGGACATAGTATTCCATGTTGGTTGAAGGAGAGATTTAAATACATAAATTCCTTCCAGAAGACCTCAATTTTTTTTGCCAGATTCAGCAAAGCCATAAAAAAACAGTTGGTAGAGGCCTCACTACCAAATGTTTGATTTAATTGGAAATAAGCTGCATAGTCTGTACCAATAGGTGATGCTAAACTAGTAATGGTGAAATCCCTTTTCCCAAAGATTCCAGGGTAAGGTTCTTTTTCCAGTGTGCTTTTTGTTTTGTTTTACCTTACAGGGGTTTGAACCCAGGGGTCTTATGCATGCTAAGAGTTCTACCTCTTGAACTATATCATACTCAGCCCTTCTCCAGTGCTCTTAAAACTAAATTTCAATTAAGAAGTCATCTATCTTCAGGATGAACCCTCAGATAGGTGGGGCATGTGCCATAAAACCTGAGAGTTAGATATTTTAGAATGCTCAGTAGGACCCCCTGATCTAGACAGAAAATGACTTTGCAAAAAGTAAGAAACTCCTAACCTCAGAGGTTTTTTTTTTTTCTCTCTTTGGGGGGTGGGGGTGGCAGTGAGTATCGGGGATTGACTCCATGGGTGTTCCACTGAGCCATATCCCCAAGCCCTTTTTAATTTTTGATTTTGCAAAAGGGTCTTGCTAAGTTAATGAAGGTGGCCTAGAACTTGAAATCCTCCTGCCTCGGCCTCTTAAGTCATGGAATACAGGCATGTGCCACCACACCCAGCTCTGAGTGTATTTTTCCCCACTTTTGAGTAATTCCAAACTTTCTGTGAACTCTGATAGTTGTCAAGTTTATAGGATCCTTTGCCTGACTTTGTGGAGTCTTATTCTACACGTGCACCTTAACATTCAACCAAAGACTTAAAGGAAACCTCTGTAGTATTGGGATTCATTTTCACCTAATCATACATGCTTAGAATGTAATTTGCTCCACTTCCTAACCCCTGTTCCCCTTCTACTCTACTGGTTTTCTATTTATAGTTTTTTTTCAACTGGCACTTTATACATAAAGATGAAATTCACTGTGGTATATTCATATATGATGTACATAGCATAATTTGGTCAATTATATAGTTTCTCCCTTTTTCTCTCTTCTTCCCTTCCTCTTCCATATCCCCTTCCTTTATTGGTCTCCATTCTATTTTCATGGAATTGTTCCCCCAGCCCCCTGCCACACACACACCTGTTTTTATTTTGCTCTAGGTTATTGCTTTTGAGACCATTCAACCCTTGACTGAGTTTGTCTTAATTCACATAGCATGATGTTCTCTAGTTCCATCCATTTACAAGTAAATGCAAAGTTTCATTCTTTTTGCCTGAGTCAAATTCCATTGTGTATACATGCCACATTTTCTTTATCCATCTGTTGACAGGCACCTGGACTGGTTCCATAACGAGGCTATTGTGATTTGCATCACTGTAAACATTGAAGTGCTTATGTCACTAGATTATGCTGATTTTGGTTCTTCTGGATAAAAACCAAGGAGTGGAATTGCTGGGTCATATATGTGTTCCATTCCTAGTTTTTTGAGGAATCTCCAATACGTTGTTCCAAAGTGGTTGTACTAATTTGCAGTCCCACCAACAGCATATGAGTGTACCTTTACCCCCACTTCCTCACCAGCATTTTTAAAAATTTTTATTCTTGATTGCTGTTCTAACTGGAGTGAGCTGAAATCTCAATGTAGTTTTGATTTGCATTTCCCTGATTACAAATCAATGTTGAACCTTGTTTTAACATATTTGTTAGCCATTTTGTGTTTCTTCTTTTGAGAAGTGTCTGTTTAGTTCTTTTGCCCATTTGGGGGGTTTTGTTTTCTGGGTGTGTTCTGAGTTTTTACATATTCTGAATATTAAATTCCCTGTCAGTGAAGCAGCTGACAAAGATCTTCTATTTTGTAGGCTCTCTTTTCATGCACTTTTTTTCCGTTGCTATTCAAAAGCTTATTATTTTGATGTCATCCTACTTGTTGATTCTTGGTTTTATTTCCTGAGCTTTAACAGTCTTTAAGGAAGCTGATAAAGTCAATATCTGCATCAGTATGATGGAGTGTTGAGCTTGTGTTTTCCTCTAGCAAATTGTAAAGTTTCTGGTCTAATTCCTAAGTCTTTGATCCACTTTGAATTGACTTTTGTGCAAGGTGAAAGATAGGAATCTAGTTTCATTCTTCTACATATGGATATCCAGTTTCTCAGCACCATTTGTTTAAAAGGACATACTTTTTTTTTATCTGACATATTTTTGGTACCTTTGTTGCATATCAGATGACTGTGTCTATATAGCCTCTGAGGATTTTAGGTTATTTTTCTGTGGATGTTCCTCCTCACCAGTCTGCCCTGCATTTTCCAACTGTCTTTGTTATGTTAGCCTCAGACTCTTTAATATCTGTCTGTACTTGGCCCAGTTTCAGCAGAAACCTCCCACAGAAAGCCTGGGGCTCACTTTCAGGAATTTCTCTTCTCTCAGGGATCACAAATTCTTGCACTAAATTTTCTGAAAACACTTGTTTCATTTGTGCCACCCCCCACATTGCCCCAGTTTTCTGATTACAGTGGAAGGACTAATCCAATAGTAGTTACTCTATCATGCATAAGTCTTAATTTTATTTATGGTATTTTTGTCTTCAATGTGATTGTTCTCAAAAGACCTTTCCAACTCTAAAAATGCTTGTATTTTTTTTCTAATGAATGTGATTTTTAACTTAAAATACTGATCCAGGGCTGGGGTTGTAGCTCAGTGATAGACTGCTTGCCTAGCATGTGTGAGGCACTGGGTTCTATTCTCAGCACTGCATATTAATAAGTAAATAAAGGTCCATCCACAACTAAAAAAAATTTTTAAATACTGATCCATTTTAATTTTATATTTATTTTTTCCCTTTTCATCCTTTCATTTTTTATTGGTACATTATGGTTATACATAATAGTGGGATTTATTGTTAAATATTTCTACATGTACACAATATAAAAATATAATTTGGCCAGTATCATTCCCTAGTGTTTTCCCCTTCTTTCCCTCCTTCCCTGATCCCTTTTCTCTACTCTGGTAGTCTCCCTTCTGTTTTTAATGAGATATCTCCTTACTTTTCCTTTTTCCTCTCTAGCTTCCACATATGAGAGAAAACATACAACTCCTGACTTTTTGAATTTGACTTACTTTGCTTAAATTGGTGCTCTCACATTCCATCCATTTTCCTGCAAATGACATAATTTCATTCTTTATGGATGAGCAAAACTTCATTGTGTATATATACCACATTTTCTTCATTCATTCATCAACTGATGGACACCTAGACAGGTTCTATAATTTGGCTCTTATGAATTTTGCTGCTATAAACATGGGTGTATGCACATATTGTTATAGTATGTTGACCACTTCCTTAGAATAAATTCTGAGGTATGATATAGCTGGGTCATGTGGTGGTTCAATTCCTAGTCTTGTGGAGCCTCCATATGGATTTCTATAGTGGTCCTATTTGCAACCTCACCAACAGTGTGAAAGTGGTCCTTTACCCCACGTCCTCTTCAAATCTTTTTATCGCTTATATTCTTGATGGTTGCCATTCTAACAGGAGTGAGATGAATTCTCAGTGTAGCTTTGATTTGCATTTCTCTAATTGCTAAAGATATGGAATATTTTTTCATGTACTTGTTGAACATTTGTATTTGTTTTGAAAAGTGTTCATTGCTTATTTATTAATTGGGTTATTTGGGTTTTGTTGTTATTTGAGTTCTTTTTATATTCTGGATATTAATCCTCTTGGAAGGGTAGCTAACAAAGATTTTCTCCCATTCTATAGGTTCTTTCTTCACATTCTTAATTGTTTCTTTTGCTGTATAGAAGCATTTTAATACGTTGTCCCATTTCTTAATTATTGATATTATTTTGTGAGCTTTAAGAGTCCTGATGAGGAAGTTGTTGCCTGTACCTGTATGTTGGGAATGTTGACCCTATATTTTCTCTTAGGAATTGCAAACTTTCTGGTGTAATTGCTAGGTTTTTGATCCAGGATCTAGTTTCATTCTTCTACATAAGGATAACCAGTTTTCCCAATACCATTTGTTTAAAAGGCTATCTTTAAAAAAAAAAAAAAAGGCTATCTTTTCTCTGCTGTATGTTTTTGGTATCTTTGCCAAGGATCAGCTGACTATATCTATGTGTTTGTCTCTGTGTCTTCTATTCCATTTGGTCTATGTACTGTAAGCCTGTAACATGCAGTTTTTGTTACTATTGTTCTGTAATAAAATTTGAAGTCAGATATTGTGATGCTTCCAGCATTGCTTTCTGTTCTTGGCCTTTTATTCTTCCAAATGAATTTTACTATTGCTTTTTCTAGATCTGTGAAAAATGTCAATGATTTTTTTTGGGGGGGTGGGGGGGACCAGGGATTGAACTCAGGGGCACTGGGCCACTGAGCCACATCCCCAGCCCTATTTTGTATTTATTTAGAGACAGGGTCTCACTGAGTTGCTTAGGGCCTCGCTAAGTTGCTGAGGCTGGCTTTGAACTCGCGATCCTCCTGCCTCAGCCTCCCACGTGCTGGGATTACAGATGTGCACGAGCACCTCCGGCTCCCAGCCCTTCTTATTTTGACAAAGGTTCCTGCTGAGTTGCTGAGACTGACCTTGAACTTGCCATCCTCCTGCCTCAGCCTCCCAGATCGTTGGGACTATAGGTTTTGCACCACCATACTCAACTCTGATTCTCTTTTTTTTTTTAATTTTAATTTTGATTTAATTATAGATATAGGAAGTTACAAAAACAGTACAAAAGTGTCCTGTGAACCCTTCACTCAACTTTCTCTAATCAATTAATTCATGCACTAATGTTAACTAGATTACAGATCTAAAATTCAGTTTTTGCCTTTTTAAAAATCTGCATTCATTTGTTGTGCATGTGTGTGTATATACTTCTGTGCAATTTTATGCCATTTATAGGTTCTTGTAACCACCACCATAGTCAAGATTTAGAACTGTTCTGTCACCACAAAAGAACTCCCTGTTCTTTGTATTTGCACCCCACACACAAGCACCCACTGTCCCTTTCCCACTTATCTATTCTCTATCTCCAGAGTTTTGGTATTTGAGTGTGCTATATAAATGGAATATGTGGGGCTGGGGATATAGCTCAGTTGGTAGAGTGCCTGCCTTGTAAGCACAAGGCCCTGGATTCGATCCTCAGCACCGCAAAAAAAAAAAAAGAAAGAAAAAAAAATGGAATATGTGTAACTATTTGAAACTTGACTTTTATCACAAAGCATAATTCCCTTGATATCTACCCAAATTTTTACATGTAGCGATAGTTCACTTTTTAAATTTTTTTGAGTAGTATTCTATTGTATGAATGTGTTAGGTCAGGGTTTGTTCAGTCATTCACTCATTGAAGGATATTCAAATTTCCAATATTTTGTTATCATGAAAAATCCTGCTGTGAACTTTCATGTACAGGACTTTGTGTGAATATGTTTTCATTTCTATTGATAAATACCTAAGAGTAGTATGGTGAGTTTAGTAAGAAGATGCTATTTTCATTGTGATGGCATCACCATTTTACATACTCACTAGCAGTATATCAGTGATCCATTTTCTCTGTCGCATTTTTTATCAACATTACTTTTTAAATTTAGTTCTATCATTGTGACTTTACATTTCCCTAATGGCTTGTAATATTGACTGTCTTTTCATGTGCCTGTTTTCCATTTATTACGAAGTATCTTTGGCTCAGTGTTTTTTTTTTTTTTTTGGCTCAATTTTGGCTCAGTTGTTGAGTTCTGAGGGTTCTTTATTCTAGGTATAAGACTTTTATTAGACATATGATTTGCAAAGAGTTCCTCTGAACCTATACCTTGCCCTTTCACATTCGTAACAGTATTTTTAGGAGAGCAGAAATGTTTAATTTTGTTAGAATCTAATTAATTTTTTCTTTTATGGATTGTGATTTTTTTTTGTGGTGCTGGGGATTGAACCCAGGGCCTTGTGTTTGCGAGGCAAGCACTCTACCAGCTGAGCTATATCTCCACCCCAATGGATTGTGATTTTGGTGTTGTATCTCTTAAGAAGTCATTGCCTTATCTAAGGTCACAAAGGGTTTTTCTTATCTTTTCTTCGAGAAGCAGACAATTTAAGCATTATGCATTTAAATCCATGATCTGTTCTGAATTAATTTTTGTATATGGTATGGAGTTCAGATTGAAGTACTTTTCCCTGTGGATGTCCAGTTGTTCCAGCATCATTCATTGAAAGGTCTAGCCTTTCCCTGTTGAATTGCTTTGTAGTACTTCTATAAAAAATCTGTTGGGTATGTTGGTCCATAGATCTGTGTCTCTCTCTGCTTGCGGCCTTTATATATAGCTATATAGGAAGACTTGTTATCAGGTCATCAGGTAGAGTGATTTTTCTCACTTTTTCAAAACTGTTCTGTATACAGTCTAGTTCTTTTGCCTTTCCACATAAATTTTCAGGAGATTATCTGTACAAAAGTCTTATTGGACTTTTGATAAGCATTGAATAGTTCAATTTGAGGAGAATTGATATCTTCACTGATCTTTCCATGTTAGTACATGTATATGTTCTTTTTAGCATATTACATTTCATGGATTGTATGTATTGTAATTTGTTTGCTGGCTAAGCATTTATAGTATTTCTGTAATGATAGTTTTCAGTTTTTCACTCTTTATACTTCATTGATATTGTATACTTGTGAGAAAATGTCTGTAAGAAAATTTGATTTTCTGAAAATGTGTTCCAAAATGTTGTACCTGTTAATTGTGAAAAAAGTAGTCAAGAAGAATGCCTCTTTCCTTATAACCTAACACTGAGATTTATCACTGCTCTAAAATCTTTAAAATAATCAAATGATATTCTGTAAAATGAAAGTATGTAAAATGCAAGTATGTAATTTAAAGCAATTTTTCATCACAAAAAAGTGTGTGCTCATTGAGCAAGAGAATGAAACTGTAGAACTGCATAAAATGAAAAGAAAAAAACACCTTGTCCTTCCTCTTCTCCCATCCCATTTTCCATAGTAGCCAGTTTTAGGTTTAATATGAAGTATTCTGAACATTTTCTATGCATACTGGTTGCTCTTTCTTCTTTTTTTTAATTTTTTAAAATTTTATTTTGAGACAGGCCCAGACAGTTCTTGAAACTTGGAGTTCTCCTACCTCAGTCTCTGAGTAGTTGGGATTACAAGCATACCACCAGGTTGTTTCTTTTTTGTGGTGCTGGGGATTGAACCCAGGGCCTTGTGCTTCAAGAGGCAAGCACTCTACCAACTGAGCTACATTCCCATCCCCACTCTTTTTTTTTTTTTGATGCAGTAAATCCTATACTTAATTCTGTTTTACAATTTGCATTTGTCATTTGACAATATGGTATAGATAATTCTTCATTCATGTAAATGTGTGATTTAGTTTAAGTAAATTTCTGTGACAGTATTGCTTTGTTCAAAATTTTAATTTTTGCTTAAATTTGGGAATAGACATACAATATCCATAACTTACTTTCTTGTGCTCTGTATTGAGATAGTAGTGATACAGCAATCTAGTATAAGGCAGCATCTCTCTAATGTCCCATGCTTGTAATGAGATGGTATACTGTATCAGTGAAAAATATGCATGAGAACATACTAAGTCTACATCAAAGTTCGCCTTTTTTAAAAATATCAATTTGTGAAAATAAAGATGATATTTGTTCAAGGAAAAAGACACTGAGGAAAATAGATTTTGTATCAGTGCTAAAGTTTCTATAATGTGTTTTCAAGGCAACTCTGGTACCAGGAGCAGTAAAACAACTTTTCCACGAGGGATATAATTTAGTGTTAACTTCCTTATGTTCATCTTATGTAAGTTATTGTAGTTGGTATGTAGAGTTGGGCATTATAGAAAGAAAGATGGACATAGGTGGATTTAATGGATTAAATCTAGTAAGAGCTATAGCTTACTTATAGCTATAGCTATAGCTATAATCTACAGGAAGGCAGGGACCAGGGCTGTCATACATAACCATGTTTCTTAGGATAATGTGTGGCACATAGTAGCAAATACCTGTTGAATGACCAAAAGGCCAAAGATATAAAGGTACAGTACAAGGAAAGACAGTAGGAGAGTAGTGCTGTACAAGCCATTGTGAAATAGTTACCTAGAAAATGTATCAGTTTCATATGTAACAGAAGGTCAAGTCTGGAAAATGTTCCCTGGAAGTTGGCAGTTAGTATATCATTGTTGACTGGGCAAAAACAATTTGATTAATGTGATTTACAACATTGATTTATTCTGATGGTTGCTCCTTTTACTGCTGTTCCTTAGTACTTTCATCTTTATTGAAATTATGAGTTTGTAAATAGGTATTTTCTATGATGCCTTGGATGTTACCACACTCGAGAACCTGAATCTCATCTCGCATTTTATTTTTTTAATCACCAGAGCCTGCTATTATGCCCCTCATATTCTTTCTGAGGAGACTGAGGCAGGAGGATCACTTGAGCCCAAGAGATGGAGGCCATCCTGGGCAACATAGTGAGAACTTATCTCAAAAAAAAATTCTGGGTGCAGTGGCATATACTTGTAATCCCAATGATGTGGGAGGCCGAAGAAAGAGGATTACAAGTTTGAGGCTAGCCTCAACAACTTAAGGTCCTGTATGAAAATGAAAAATAAAAAGGGATGGGAATGTAGCTCAGTGGTAGAGTGCCCCTAGGTTTAATCCCTACCCAGTACTCCCACCACCCACACACACAGGAGAGTCAAGTCCTATTGTAAATTTTATTCTATAGTAAAAGCTGTTAAAGGTATCTGTAGTATTCATTTTCTAATTGTAGTGATAAGATAAAAGGAAAGGTGGTTCATTTAGAAAAAAGGAGGCATTTTTTTAAGTTCTTCGGGCTTTTCATCAGACAGGCCCTAATTGTAAATCCTACCTTTGGCTAGTGAAACTTATTACTCTAGTTCCCCTCTAAATAATTTCTACCTTCTAGAATTTGTAGTCCATATTCCGAATGAGGTTCTGTTACTTGGGTTTGAGAGACTGAACCTCTTATCTTGGAACCTAAACATCTTAAATGGTATTTGATCCTTACTCTACATAAAGAGTCTAGCTACAGTGTGAAAGATAAGGCTCACTTCTCCTTTTCGTCTGTTCTGGATTTATTTGAGATAAGAATTGGGAAACCAGTGCTCATCTTTTTGAGCTAAGTGGACTAGATATAATTGAATTTTGTAATCATAATTTTACTAGGAATTAGCTATGCTGATTGTTTATTCTTTTTTTCTTTAAACCTGGTACTGAGTTTTTTAAAATCTTTATATTGCTACTGAGATTTTATCTTATTTTTTAATTTTAATGATTTAATTTTAATTTTAATGGAACAACTGCATATCCCCACACCATTCACTGTCAAGATAACAATTTATGCTTGTTTTGGCTCAGTACTTGTTCTTAGGAGGAATTTATTTTTAGTATTTTAGAAGAGCTCTCAAGGGAAATGTTAGTCTTGGAGTAATCACAAACCTCCTTGTCTCCTAGGTTGCCAAGAACTGCTCAACTACTCAACTGGTGTTTTTCTCTGAAACTTCCAAATTGATAGCAGCAGTAATGCTTGCTTTCCCCCTCCAACTAGGATTGTAAAGCTTGTAACTTTCCTTTCTTCTTGCATCACTATAAACAGGGAAATTAACTTAGAAACAAGAAAAGGAGCCAGGCCTGGTGGTGCATGCCTATAATCGCAGCGACTCATGAGGGTGAGGCAGGAGGATCACAAGTTCAAAGCCAGCCTCAGTAACTTAGCAAGGTTCTTCCGTGTCTCAAAATTAAAAAAAAAAGAGGTGCTGGCAAGTGGCTCAGCGTTTAAGTACCTCTGGGTTCAAACTGTGGTACCAAGGGAAAAAAAAAGCAAGGAATATTCTTTTTTGGGGTGATAAACCAACTTCTCAAACCTATCATTGGAATTACTGCTATTTAAGGACATTTGAATTATGTGCAATTATGTAGACTCTGCCAGTCTTTGTTCTGGGGCAAAGTCTAAATAAATACATTTCTTCAACAAGACATTTGCAGTTGCTTTAACCATGATTTTAATAAGAAGAAGGTGAAATATACTCTGAGCAATGTTTCTTTTTTTAAAATTTTTAATTCTTTTTTAGATACACATGACAGTAGAGTATATTTTGGCATATTATACATACATGGAGTATAACTTATTCTAATTCGGATCCCATTCTTGTGGTTGTACATGATGTGGAGTTTCACTGGTTGTGTATTCATATATGAACATAGAAAAGTTATGTTTGATTAATTCTACTCTTTCCCATTCCCATCCTCCCATCCCTTCCTTTCATTCTCCTTTGTCTAATCCAATTAACTTCTGTTCTTCCCTCCATCTCCCTTATTATGTGTTAGCCGTACACATACCAGAAAGAACATTCAGCCTTTGGATTTGTAGGATTGGTCTATTTTACTTAGCATGATAGTCTACAGTTGCATCCATTTACCGGCAAATGTCATGATTTCATTCTTTATTGCTAATATTCCATTGTGTATATATATATACCACATTTTCTTCATCCATTCATCTGTTGAAAGGCACCTAGGTTGGTTCCATACCTTAGCTATTGTGAATTGAGCTGCTGTAAATATTGATGTGACTGCATCACTGTAGTATGCTGATTTTAAGTTCTTTGGGTATAAACCGAGGAGTGGGATAACTGGATCAAGTGGTGGTTCCATTCCAGGAGAAAAACATTTCTTTTTGTATTTAGGTAATAATCTCTTGGGTATGCTGATAATTTATACCTTATCTTTCATAGTCACTTTGGTTTCATTCTGGAAACTTTTTTTTTAATAACTTAATTCTGACTTGCTGTACAGCAAACCCTTAGGGACTAGAAAACTGGGATTTAGTTTCTGCTCAGTCTTTTTCTCCCCATAATGGCCCTAGCATCTTTATTACTCCTACAGAGGCCCATTTACTTTTGCATGTTTCTTCACCAGACTTCTCATTTGTTCCTAAGCTTTAAAGCCTAAAACTGATCACTCTACTTTTAGTAAGCTACTGATTGTCAAAGACTATAGAGCAGCATTTTTAGCTTATGGAGGTGGTAATGGACCCTTTTGAGAGTCTGATTTTTAAAAATGTGAATCTTCTACCCAGAAAAATTACTTTATGTACAGAATTTTGTTTATAATTTTGGGGTGGGGTTTCATGAATCCCTTGTTTTATTGCCACTTCATTTAAGAACTCCTGGTATCGATAAGAATAAGAAAACATCTGGGTATTTCTATCCACTGCGTTAACATTAGTTTAGTAACTCTAACACTATGTTTCATGAAAAAGACTTCAATGCTACTTTGTATTTAATAGTGTAATATAGTTAATAGTTGAAACCGTTTTTATTGTTGAGACCATGGACTGTTTAAAACAGTTTTAATAGTAATCAAAATGCATAGACAATGTATCAGCTATGTGAATGCACTTATTTTTTAATATTCTAAAGGTATTATTAGTGGGTAGTCCTTGAATTGTGTATTGCAAAGAAAAGGGGAAGAAAGAGATCCTGTCTTCAAAATGGTTTAAAGTAAGTAAAACTCAGCAAGTGTATAAAACTAATTTTTCCTTGTATTACAAAACAAGGAAAT
Organism: Glaucomys volans; assembly: GCA_020662805.1. NCBI lineage: Eukaryota > Metazoa > Chordata > Mammalia > Rodentia > Sciuridae > Glaucomys > Glaucomys volans. Next base: position 71,986 of record JAJEJO010047645.1, read on the forward strand.
TGAGATGTTGAGAGGCGAATTTATGCTGTCATTTAGCCATGATGCAGGTCCCTTGTAGGCAGAAGAGCCAGTTATAGGCCTCAGGTTAAGGAGGCCTATAATCTGTGTAGCCTTTCTGTTTTCTCTGGCATTGAGCATTATTATCAATATGAAAGATTGTTCAATGACTTTTGCGATCTCATCTCTTTCAGTATTTTGAGGACCAACTTACTAGTGGCCCCAGGTGATGAGAACTACAGAAACTTGAGCTGGAGCCATTTTACCATTCAAGTTTTTTTGTTGTTTGTTTGTTTGTTTTTAATTCTGAGCCATCTCTGGCTATCATTTTTATATGTCCTAAATATCTGGATGAGCAATGTAGATTTCTTTCTGGTGTGTGTGTGTGTGTGTGTGTGTGTGTATCCTGCATAGGCACCGTGAGTTTGGACACAAGTGTATTTTATATCTTACCAAGGATATACAGTCTATATTTGCAAGATACTTTACCTGAAAGGGACTTTGGTGTTCATATAATAGCTTGTACAAATCATAGTAGGTATGGCCTGAAAGCTTCACATGCATATATGGTATATTTTTAGCCTATATCCTGATAAGCAGAAGGTTTAATTCAAGGATCACCTCCCTGTGGAGCCTTTCCTAAATCTTTCCCTCTTCCCTCCCCAAATTGGCCACTTTCTCCTTTTTGCTTCTGTGTTTTTTATTACATTATCTGGTTCTATTTATTTATAGTCTGTCTCACTGTACTAACCTATAAACTTCATGAGAATATGGCCTGTATCTTACTTGGTTTTGTAATTGGTAATGCCTGGCACATAGAAGATACTTTTAAAAAGTGAATGAACAATATATTAAAGAATATTGTAGAGCAATTAAGGCATGGATTGAAAACTTACGCCTTTAGGGCCCAGGCATGAATGAGTTAAGCAGACCTAGGAGACTATGGTAACCTGCAGAACACCTGCCTTATATCAAGAGAACAGCTGCTACTCAGCTACATTGGTGGTGCTTTATGCGAATGTTGATCCTGTGTTGGCACATCTTTTTTTTATTTTTAAAATTGGTTCTTTTGAGTTATACATGACAGTAGAACCTATTTCAATATATTTATACAAGCATGGAATATATTCTATTCTAATTAGGATTGTGAATTAGCTGCTATAAACATTATGTGGCTGTGTCATTGTAGTTTGCTGATTTTTAACTCCTCTGGATACATAACTGAGTCAAATGGTGGTTCCATTCCTAGTTTTTTGAGGAATCTCTATACTGCATTCCAGGATGATTGCACTAACTTGCTGTCCTATCAACAACATATGAGCATGCCCTTTTCCCCACATCCTCACCAACATTTATTGTTACTTGTTTTCTTTTGGGTTTTTTTTGGTACCAGGGATTGAACCCAGAGGCACTTAACCACTGAGCCACATCCCAAGTCCGTTTTCATAGAGATAGGGTCTCACTGTGTTGCTTAGGGACTCCCTAAGTTGCTGAGGCTTGCTTTGAACTCACAATCCTCCTGCTTTAACCTCCTGAGGCACTGGGATTAGAGGCATGTGCCATAGCACCTGACACTTGTATTCGTGATAAATGCCATTCTGGTTGGAGTGAGGTGAAATCTCAGTGTAGTTTTAATTTGCATTTCTCTAATTGTGAGAAATGTTGAATATTTTTTCTATATTTGTTGACCAATTTCTTTTTTTTAATGTTAGAGAAGCTGTTACCTCACTCAAGAGCAGACTAAATTGGTTGAAGTTTTTTAGATGATATAAAACTTGACTTTTTATTTGCTCTTTTTAGATATATATGACAGTAGATTGTATTTTGAGATACTATACACACATGGAGTATAACTTACTCTAATTAGATCCCATTCCATCTGTTTATTTCCTTTGCCCATTTATTGATTAGGTTTGGGGTTTTTTTTCTTTCTTGGGGGAGTGTTAAGCTTTTTGAGTTCTTTGTATATTCTAGAAATTAACACCTTATCTCAGGCAAGGTTGACAAAGATTTTCTACCCTTCCTTAGACTCTCTTCACACTATAATTGTTTCCTTTGCTGTGAAGATTTTTAATTTGAAACCATCCCATTTATTGATTTTGAGTTTAGTTCTTGTGCTTTTAGGAATCTTGTTAAGGAAGTCAGTTCCTGAGCTGATATGTTGGACTGTTGAACCTACATTTTCAAGTAGGAACAGGGTTTCTGATCTAATACCTAGGTCTTGGATCCACTTTGAGTTGAGGTTTGTGCAGGGTGAGTGATAGGGATTAAATTTCATTTTACGGGCTGGGGATATAGCTCAGTTGGTAGAGTGCTTGATCCCCAGTATCGCAAAAAAATAAAAAATAAATTTCATTTTACTACATATGGATTTCCAGTTTCCCAGCACCATTTATTGAAGAGGCTATCTTTTCTCAAGTGTATGGTTATGGTATCTTTGAGATAACTGAGTTTGTGTGGGTTTGTCTCTGTATTCTGTTCTATTCCATTGGTCTTCTTGCCTGTTTGGGCACCAATACCATGCTGTAGTATAATTTAAAGTCAGGAATTGTGATGCCTTCTGTTCTACTTTTCTTACAAAGGATTGCTTTGGCTATTCTGGGCCTCTTATTTTTCCAAATGAATTTCATGACTGCTCTTTCTATTTCTATGCATAGGAATTGCATTAAATCTGAATAGCACTTTTGGTAGTAGGGTCATTTTGACAATATAAATTCTGCCTATCTAAGAACATGGGAGATCTTTCCATCTTCTAAGGTTTCTTCAATTTCTTGTATTAGTGTTCTGTAGTAGAGGCCTTTTACCTCTTTTCTTAGACTGATTCCCAAGTTTGTTTGGTTTGTTTGTTTTGAGGCTATTGTGAATGGGATAGTCTCCCTAATTTCTCTTTCAGCTGATTCATCATTGGTGTACAGGAACACAATTGATTTATGGGTATTAATTTTGTGTCCTGCTACTTTATGGAATTCATTCATAAGTTCTAGAAGTTTTCTGGTGGAGTTTTTTGGGGTCTTCTAAATATAGAATCAGTGTCATTGGCAAACAGAGATAGCTTGATCTCTTCTTTTACTGTTTGCATCCCTTTAATTTCTTTCTTTTGCCTAATTGCTCTGGCTAGTTTCAAAGACCATGTTGAACAGACGTGGTGAAAGAGGGCATCCCTCTATTATTACAGTTTTTAGAGGGAATGCTTCCAGTTTTTCCCCATTTAGAATGATGTTCCCCTTGGTTTTATCATATGTAGTTTTTACTATGCCGAGGTATGTTTCTTCTATCCCTGTTTTTTCTAGTGTTTTAAACATGAATGGGTGCTGTATTTTGTCAAATATTTTCTCTGTATGTTGGCACATCTTTTTTAAAAAGCCAGACACTGGGATTTTATGTGAAATCTCCCAGTTGTTACCCAAGTAATTTTTAAAGCTATTCATTAAGCTATAACTTACATATATAAAATAAAAGTGTATATATTATAGATGTACAACTCAATCCATATTTACAAACTGAATTAATTTTTTTATATGGGCCAAATGGACTGAGTCGACTTGTAAGCTAAGATTATTGGAGAACTATGGTTTAGTTAAGAATTAACCTGGGATAGGGTTGTGGCTCAGTGGTAGAGCACTTGTCTAGCACATGTAAAGCCCTGGCTTTGATCCTCAGCATCACATAAAAATAAATAAAGGTATTGTGTCCATCTACAACTAGATTTTTTTTTTTTTTTTTTTTTTTTTGCGGTACTGGGGATTGAACCCAGGGCCTTGTGCTTGTGAGACAAGCACTCTACCAACTGAGCTATATCCCCAGCCCTTACAAATATTTTTAAAAGGATTAACTTATAGGTAAAGTGCCTTTGAAGATATTGCAAAATGCAATGTGTGGACATTGTTTGGGTTGTGATTCAAAGATAACAAATGGCCGGGCGCGGTGGCATACGCCTGTAATCCCAGCACTTGGGAGGCTGAGGCAGGAGGATCGTGAGTTCAAAGCCAGCCTCAGCAACTTAGCGAGGCCCTAAGCAACTCAGTGAGACCCTGTCTCTAAATAAAATACAAAATAGGGCTGGGGATGTGACTCAGGGGTCCAGTGCCCCTGGGTTCAATCCCCAGTACCAAAAACAAAATAAAACAAAAAAAAAAACAAAGATAACAAATGTAAAAGAAGTGACATGTGAAATAATTTGGTAAATTTGAATCTTGACTGACTGCATGATAATATTAAAAAATTTTAGCCGGGCATTGTGGCACATGCCTGTAATTCCAGTGGCTTCAGAGGCTGAGGTAGGAGGATCACGAGTTCAAAGCCAGCCTCAGCAACTTAGCAAGGTGCTAGGCAACTCAGTCTCCAAATAAAATACAAAATAGGGCTGGGGATGTGGCTCAGTGGTCAAGTGCCCCTGAGTTCAATCCTCAGTACCACCCCCCAAAATTTTTTTAATTATTTTAGATTTGATGCAGTTGGGTTTTGGTTGGGGGAGTGGTACTGGGGATTGAACCTAGGGACTGGCACATACTTGTCAAGTGCTCTACCACTGAACTATACCCCTGCCCTTTTTGATTTGTATTTTGAGACAGGATCTCAGTTGCCCAGACTGTCCTCAAACTTGAAATCTTCCTGCCTAAGGCTTCAAGTTGTTGGGATTATAGGCATGTGCACCTGACCTGGCTTCATTTGGGTTTTTAAGATAGGTTCTATTGTCTTTTTCAAGTAGACTTTATTTTCAGAGCAGTTTTATTTTCGTGGCAAAATCAAGTGGAACATATTCGTGCCCCCACATACAGCCTCCCCCATTGCCAACATCTCACACTAGATCTAGTGGTACATTAGTCCCATGAATTTATGAGCTTGTTTTGACACATTGATAACATCCAAAGTTCACAGTTTACAGAAGGATTCATTCTTGGTGTTGTATGTTCTGTGGTTTTTGGCAAATGAATCATGACCATCATTGTAATGTGGTATATATACATAATTATTTTTTAAAGTATCCTTAGTGACACATAATGAATAATTAATGTATGTAATGATATGAAGCTGAAATTTGCTTCAAATAATTTGTGAGGAGTCTGGAAAGTTGAATTATAAGTGAAATAAGATTGGCCATGTGTTGATAATTGTTGAAGCTAGTTAATAGGTACATGGAGTTTGTTATATTAGTCTTTTTTTTTGTACCAGGGATTGAACCCAGGGCCTCTTAACTGCTGAACCACATCCCCAGCTCTTTTTATTTTTTTATTTTGAGACAAAGTCTCACTAAGTAGCTGAGGTTGGCTTTGAACTTGTGATCCCCCTACCTTAGCCTCCCAAGCTGCTGGGATTACAGGCATGTGCCAATGTCCCCAGCTGTATTAGTCTGTTTTTGTATGTGTTTGAAATTTTCCATTAGTAGAGCAAAAGTTAAAGATGAAACATAATTTTTTCTGAGTCTAGGATAATGAGACACACTGCTGGTGACAGAATATAAAACTCTGAAACAAAAGTTTGTAAAGTTAATGGCATTTTCTTATTTCATTTGTAGGGCCCGAGAGTCAGTATACTAAGACTGCTCAGGAGATTGTGAATGTCTGTTACCAGACGTTGACTGAGGTAGGTGATAAGAAGGAGTCCCCCTATGATCTGTCTCCCTAAAGTTTTTTGTTTCCTTGAGTGAGGAGCCTTCCCTAACCATCCTATTTTAAAATGCAGCATGCCACCCTCTACTCTTTTTCCACATCCCCTATTTACTTTCTTACATTTTTTATAATTTATCTTCTGCCTTTAGAATAAAAGTTCTATGAAGACTGGGGTATTTTTGTCTGCTCTGGTTACTTTTTTGTTCCCAAGTACCTAAAACATGTTGAACAAATTCATTAATTATCTTTATTTCTCAGTATGATGAGCATTTGACTCAACTTGAGAAGGATATTTGTACAGCTAAAGAAGCAGCTTTAGAGGAAGCGGAATTAGAAAGCCTAGACCCAATGACCCCAGGGCCCTACACACCTCAGGTGAGTCTGAGGACTAGTAACTTCCTCTAATAATTTTCTTATTGGTTTGGGAAATTGGGAGCATGTTAACAAATCTATTACTGAGATACCGTTCTTCTCTGTCCTTCCTCTTCATATGCCTTTCGTGTGCTTTCTTGTCTTCTCAAAGGCTAAGGTGAGTGAGGGCCATGGGTCTTGGTGGCCTTGTTAAATGCAGAAGAGGCAGTTGTGGGATGAATGAGTGGGTGGGATCTTAGTTGTTTAGACAGCATTTGGGAATACAAGATCCTTTCTGAGTCACTCTAGTTCTTTTGTCCATAAATTTTGGGGTCCTAGGGTATCCCCTAGAATGCAGGCTGCTCAGTTATGGACATGGGTCACATTGTTTCTGTGCCTTGTAGATAGATGCCTAATTACTCATTCCCTTAGAGATACCTCAGTATAGCTGAGATGTCACCCATTTTCCATTTTCCCAACTCCATCTCCTAGAAAATAAAGACAGGCAATATTTATAATGTCTTAAATTTGTTTATCAAAAAATTAGAAAGTAAGACTTAGTCTTTCTGGTCTGACTCAACCCTTGAATATACTCAATAACATACTCTAAGAGGGTTGTCATACTTGAAGAATAGAAAATATCAGGATGTAACTGGTGCTTGAATTCTGTATTGGAGACACTGGTAGGGTGGGAAACTCGAGGTTTGACATAAAACAGTTCTGGGCTTGAGTCTTAGCTCTGCTACTATCTAGCTTTGTGATCTTGGGAAGCTAACTTTCTCAGTTTCTTTTTTCTCTAAAATCTACTTTTCAGGGTTTTTGTAAAAATCAAATGAGTTACTTTGCCTCACACATAGTGGACATTGAGTAAATATTTGTTTCCTTATCTGTATGAAAGTGTATAATGGTCCTCAGAAACTATTTCACATTTAACCAAATATTTTAATGCAGAATTCTCCCAACTCCCACAAGAAACTTTTTCATTCTGCCCAAGTTTCACTCTGAACTTATAATACAACCTATGTCATCTCTGTTGGATTATTGCTGTCTCTGTGTCTCATTCGTGCACTCTCCCTATCTCTTTTACTCTCTCTCTCTCATCCCAAAACCTAGGTTACTGAGGGTCCAGGTATAAAGAACCCTCAGATACTTCTTCAAGGTCCAGGACAAGGAAAGGCTCTTGGAGTGTGTGGGCAGATTGGGTCAAGGGGGCTTGGGTGAGTGATGTTGTCCAGGAAGGCCATATTTGTTAATAGGCCCACACCTTCCATACGGTATTTTCTGATAAGTTAAAGCCTAGGTATTAGCCACTGTTCTACAGAGGAGTACAGCCACTGAGCAGCACATGGTTCGCTCAGATCTAGGATAGTCTAAGCCTAGTCCTTTAGTAAGTCAAAGCCTCAAGCCCAAAAGCCATTTTTCTTTCTTCTCTACGCCTCCCACGGTACCTCAAATGGCTGAAGAAAACTTGTCAACTCTTCTCTTTCCTGAGCATTAGCTATTATTTGGTATAGCTGGAGAGTTTCCTATGAAAAGTAGGGTATAAATAATACTGTTTAATTTTTCCAGTTTATCCTCTCATCATTACTTTCACTCCTATATATACATTTTAAGGTAGTCGGCTCAATACATTGCCTCTTAACCTGTGGAAGATGCACATGAGTGACTTCTCTTACCCATTACTACTCTCAAACCCAAATGTAATTAGAAAGTTTTTGTGTAAACTTTACCTGTCATAATACAATTTTGGTTGTATAGAACCATGGCACTAATCACACCTTCCTTTCAACATCTAAATAGTTGTAGTCAATAATATATTTTCACTCCACTCTTTCCACTTAGTTTGCACTGCATTGTACATTCAACTTTCTACTTTAAAACTATTTGCTTTGCATTTTCCTATACAATCCTTCTTACTTTCCCCAGTAGGCTTTAAGGTTTTGCTGAAATTTCTTTCCCTCATTTTCCCTTCTTTTGTTCCATCATGGTTTTATCTGCTTTATAATGCTTTATACTCTTTTGCTTCTTTTCCTCCAAAACCTTCTTAGTCTTGCTTACTTTCTTTTAAAAACCCAAAGTAACACATATGTGGGGTTTCTGTTAATAAAAGTAACGTATTTGCTGGGAAAATTGGAAAATATAAGAAGTAAGTTGCTAGATATCATTTCCACCACTCAGAAAGAGCATCCACCAATTAACATATTGGTGTGTGATTTTTTGCATATCTGTGATGTGCATGTGTGTTCATAGACACATTTTTAAAATGAAATTGATCAATATAGCTTTGTGTCTTATTTTTTTTCACCTTAGGTTGTATTATGAACTTTTCATCTATTAGTCCTTGCTGACACTGAATAGTCCATTTGTTAAATCCCTGATCTTTTCAGGGGAGAAAAGAGGGAAAGGATCTATAATTTACTGAGTACCACCATTGGGTACCTATCTCTTAATTCTCAAAACAACTCTGAGGTAGACATTATCATACATTTTTTACAGTTGAGGAGACCAAGGGTTAGAGAGAAGAAGTAATTTGTTAAAGTTACTTAGCTTGCAAGTGGAGCCAGGACTCAAACCCAGGGCAGTTTACTCCAGAGCCCATGGTTTTCACCACACAATTTTGTTTTGTGGCTTCCTCTTGTCAAGCTCATGAACTGTCAAACCATTCCATGCTCTTATTAGAATTGAAATTCTTTATTCTATTTCCTCTTAGATATCTCTAAATCAAACTATCAAAATAGCACTGGTATGAAGCCCTGGGCCTAAAAATGATACAAGAAAACTTAGAAAAAAGTAGGTTATTGACTAAAGAAGCTATTAGAACATAAAATTGCCCCTTAACTTTGATGCATTTCTGCTGTAGGCTTCTGATCATATATACCTGATGCCTATCTTCTACTAGAAAAGGCAACATTTTTAAGATTACAAAAAAATTATCCATAGTCATGCCAAACTATGTTTTCTCTTTAACTATATTGCTTTGCATGACCTTCTTCTGCAGTGAATGCTCTAAAGGGAAATTCTCTGTGCTTCCTTTCCCTCCTCTTGGTAGAAGCTAAATTATATGTTTTGTGCCACAGCCTCCTGATTTGTATGATACCAACACGTCCCTCAGTATGTCTCGAGATGCCTCTGTATTTCAAGATGAGAGCAATATGTCTGTTCTGGATATTCCCACTGCTACTCCAGAAAAGCAGGTAACACAGGTAGGGTGTTTTTGTTTTTGTTTTTCTCATTGTGAGGTTGGTAGTATGCCTGGGGAGTGAGGGGTGGATGAGTGTGGAGGTGATATGACATTCATCACGAATGGCTGGGCGCCTTGGCCCTGTGAATGAAGGCTTAGAAATGTGATTTGGGGATGGGTGGGGGTATAGAGCAGGTCTCATGACTGGCATTGTCTTCTGTCTGTTCCCATGGACAGAGTCAAAGCACAGCAGAATTTCAGGGAATGTCCAAGTGTATAAAAGTTTATGAGGCGTCAGAGCAACCTAACAGGTGATGGATAAACCAACCACATTCAGAGTTCAAAATAATTGGCCTGCTACTTTATGTATGGTATAATCCAAATTAAGACTATTTATAAAATTAAAATTTTAAGACTGGCCTTTTCAAGAAGTATCAGAAGATACTCCTAGTGTAAAGCCAGAAATCCTATAGCTATTCCCAGTCAGGGTTCCACTGGAGAGTATAAATTCCATGAGGGCTTTTCTAGTCCAAAGAATCTAACACAAGCTATAACCAAACCATGGGTTAGAAAGGAAACATCTCCTTGTGATGATCCAATAAGAATAGACCAAGGACTTTCCTGTTCTTTGGTTTTCTTACCCTGGCTGTGATTTCCAAAGAATGATTGGGGAAAAAGCACATGCCTTGAGGTGTGTAAACAGCCCCCACTAGCAGTGGGTTTGGCTGGGTTATCAGGGAGGAGCATTTGTCCTGGGTGAAGAGCCCTGGGTTAACTCCCCCTACACGCACGTCCCTCAATGATGTGCTATTTGTGTTCCTTACTCAGATGCGCCAGGGCCGAGGTAGGCTGGGCGAGGAAGACTCTGATGTAGATATTGAAGGGTATGATGATGAGGAGGAGGAGGATGGGAAACCTAAGACTCCAGCCCCAGTGAGTATACTTACAGAAGGCTTATGGTTACATTATACCCTTATATGCTAGGAGCCCCAACAGTACAGGGCAGGCCAAATCCCAAGGTGATAATCAAAGGGTCTCCATAGTGAGTCCCAATCCAACTTTAATCCTTGGAACCAGCTAAACAAGTGTATCCACCAAAATTGTTTAACTTCTTGTGAGGCAGCAAGGGGAGGTGGTGTGGGACTAGAGGTGGCTTCTGGTCTCTTGCTTGGTCAGTTGATGGGGCTTTGACCCTCCTTGGTCTCATTCAGGAAGGTGAAGATGGAGATGGTGATCTTGCAGATGAAGAGGAAGGAACTGTGCAACAGCCGCAAGCCAGTGTCCTGTATGAGGATTTGCTTATGTCTGAAGGAGAAGATGATGAAGAAGATGCTGGGAGTGATGAAGAAGGAGATAATCCTTTCTCTGGTAAGTCGTGCTCCTTTGCATCTGCTCCTATAAGCTTCTGGCCACATTTGCTATTATCTAGAAGCTGCCTTTTTTATTGAAGTCCCTTTAATAGACATTGGAGGTACCAAGGACTCATTCACAGAATGATCATGTCCATTAGCCTTAGAGGAACTGAGAAACACAAAACAGGAGGTACAGTAGACACCAGTGGAAAAAACAATGCCTAAGTGGCAACTTGGATTTGGATATTTGCTGAAGATGAGAATGAAGTATTATACATGGCAACAGGAAGGAAAATTAAGAAAAAAGATCCTGTTTGGGGATGTGTTCTGGATTAATGTCAGTGGTAGGGGGAAAGTATTGGAGGGGATGATAGGAAGCAGGTCAGACTGAAATGAAGAAAGGAAGTTGTTATTTAGATTCACTTTCTAAACTAGATCTTGCCACTGTTGACCCTAGGCATTTTGCAAGAGAGGCCTCTGAGGTAAGGAGTACAGACAAGATAACCTATGTAGATGTATAAGAGGAACTGATTTTGGAAGACTAAGCTAAAGATTTTAATTCTGCCAAGCTTATCTTTTTTTTTTTTTGGTACCTGTGATTGAGCCCAGGGGTGCTTTACCTCTGAGCAATATCCCTAGTCCTTTTTATTTTTTATTTTGAGACAGAGTCTCACTAAGTTGCTTAGAGCCCCAATAAATTGCTGAGCCTGGGCTTGAACTTGGAGTTCTTTGGCCTCAGCCTCCTGAGCTGCTGGGATTACAGGCATGTGCCACTATACCCAGCCAAGTTTATCTTTCAATGAGCCAGAATCTATCTCTTTTTACAGCTATTCAGTTGAGTGAAAGTGGAAGTGACTCAGATGTGGCATCTGGTGGTATAAGACCCAAACAGCCCCGCCTGCTTCAAGAGAACACAAGGATGGGCATGGAAAATGAAGAAAGCATGATGTCCTATGAGGGAGACGGTGGGGAGGCTTCCCATGGTTTGGAGGATAGCAACATCAGGTAATGGGCAGCAACATGCTACAGGGCTGTGGCATCAGGGCCCAGCTATGATGTCAAAGGGTCTAGCATCAGATTACTTTCATCCAGCAAACATTTCCTGAGCACCTACTAAGGCCGGGCCCTGTGCTAGGCCCTGGGGATACCCAGAGGAGCAAGATATATCCTGTCATTGAGGAGCTCTTCTAGTAGAAGAGACTAACACAAACAAATCATTACAAATACAATGTGATAAGTGCTAAAGCATAAGTAGGTACAAAGTGTCAAGGCACCATTGAGGAAGGAGCATCTCATTCTGCTTGGAATAATCAGGGAGAGTTTCACAGAAAAAGGGAACATTTGAACTGGGCCTTATGGGATGAATAGGAGTCTACTAAGTAGAAAAAGTATGTTCCAAAGCAAAGGGAGGTTGTTGGGGAGTAGTTCCAGAAGTAGCGTGAGGTTACTGGAGGACCTTAAATATGCTAAAACATTTTGGGTTTGGTTCTATAGGTATTAGGAATCATCACTTTAAGGAAAAGGAATTAACATCAGGTTTATATGTTAACTAACTGAAGGCAGTGTAGAACAGATGATGAGGGTATCAACAGGGTTCTATTAGGAAGGGAAAATGAGGGGGCGTATTCATTTAAGAGTTAGTTAAAAGGTAGATGATTGGATTTAGGAGGCATGGAGGTCAGGTAAATAATGAATGGGAATTTTACCAAGATAGCAAAAAGGAAGAATGGGTATAAGGTGAGATAAGGAAGGAGGGAAAAAGGAATTTGGCTTTCGGCATGTTGGATTTAATGTACATATGATGTATCTAGCCAGCAAGCAGTTAGGAGTCATATTTATTCATTTAGCAAGTAATTATAAATACAAAAACAACTAAGATGTAGTTCCTTCCTTTAGCAAGTTTAGTTTACAGAAAATTTAACACAGGTAAACAAGCAATCACAGTGTAACATAAAAAGTGCTGTGGTAGGCAATTATGGAGTTCTTCTGGGATTTGGGGAAGGGTGGGGAAGGGAGCTGATTAGAGAAGGAAACTGAGCCAAATACGAATACTAACTGGCTACATAAAGAAGAAAGCAGAGGGCATTCCAAAGACCAGGAAATTTGTGAGGACCCAGAGGCATGAAATACTTTTAGAGAATACAAATAGATAAGTGTGGCTGGAGATTTTGATTGATGCATGTAAGATCCATGATCCGTGTAATAGAAATTCTTTAATGGGCTAGTGATGTAACTAAGTGGTCGAGTGCTTGCCTAGCATGTATGAAGTATACTGGGTTTGATCTCCAGCAATGCTAAATAAATAAATATCTTTAAATGATTTAAAGAACTAGATAAGGACCAAATTTTGCAGGACCTAAAAAGTTTTGGTTAGGCATTGAATATGAATAGTATGATCTGATTAACAAGTTTAGAAAGATTGCTTTGTTCTCCAAAAGAAAATGGGCAAAAGACATGAATTAATGATTCACAGAAGAAATGCCAGTGGCCAATAAATCCTTGAAAATAATGAGTTACCTAAGAATCAAAGAAATGCAGTAAAACAACTGAATTGCTATCAGACTGGTGAAGATTAAAATGAATGGTAATGCCCAGTGTTGAAAAGAGTATAAGGAAAAAGACATTCTCAAACTACTGGTGGTAATGTAAATTGATAAAATACAGTGAATGGGAGAGAAGTATAACAATATATCACTATAACTAATTTTTCTAGTATGCATCCCTTTTGGCCCCAAAATTCCATATCTAGGAAATTATTCTGTTGGAGTAATAAAACACCTTCATTAAGATGTTTGTGTAAGGATGTTTATCACAGTATTGTTTCTAATAGTGGCAAAATTGGAGACAGCTTAAATGTCCTAGTGAGAGACTGTTAAATAAATCATGTTACAGCCCTATACAGCAGAATACCATGCAGCTATTAAAATTATGCTACAGACATCTGTTTATTGACACAGAAAGATGTTCATTATAATTAGTGAAAAAAAGATTCCTGAAGAACATATAGAGTATCTCACTTGTAAATTTTAATTAAATGTTTAAGCATCTGAAGTGCATAGAAAAAAGTTGGAAGGTCAAATGCCAAAAGATTATTTCTGGATGGTGGAGTTATTGGTGATTTTTTTTTCTTTTTTTCTGGTGTATGTTCTATTTTTTTTTAAACAGTGAACGTGCATTACTTATGTGATTTTTTTTAAAAGTAAAATTCAGAATAAACAAACAAACAAAAAATAAAGAGCACTCTGGCAGAAGTATGAAGATTTAATTGGAGGAGAGCAAGACTAGAGTGAAGACTTATTTCAGTAGTACAGGCCAGAGATAATAAAGGACTGAGTCAAGGCAAGCAGTGTAGGGATGTGAAAGAGGGATAGAGACCAGATATACTAAAGAGAGAATCTTTAAGACTATTGATTAAGTTTGGATACATAGGTGAGCCAAGCTATAAGTGGCAGATGGAATCTTGAGGTTGTCAGAGCATTTGTGGTCATGTTAGTTGGCAGTGTGTGTTGTTCAGGTTTAGGGGAGTTTTGTTCTTGTGTATATGAAGTTGGCAAGTTGATGTTTTTGAACAGGATCATTTTTCTGTCAGGGGCATGTAGAACAGTACAGAGAACTAGTCACTTTAGTGTCCAGGGGAGATTAGACGGGCTGATCCCTTGGTGGCACTGAGAATGGGAATGGTCAGCTAGAGGACAATGCCCGAGCTTGAGAGATGACATGTTTCTCTTCTCAGTTATGGGAGCTATGAGGAGCCTGATCCCAAGTCGAACACCCAAGACACAAGCTTCAGCAGCATCGGTGGGTATGAGGTATCAGAGGAGGAAGAAGATGAGGAGGAAGAGCAGCGCTCTGGGCCGAGTGTACTAAGCCAGGTCCACCTGTCAGAGGACGAGGAGGACAGTGAGGATTTCCACTCCATTGCTGGGGACAGTGACTTGGACTCTGATGAATGAGGCTTCCTTTGGGCCTCTTTGGTCAGCTTTCCCTGTTCTCCAGCCTAGGTGGTTCACCTTTGCCCAATTTGTTTATATTTGTACAGTGTCTGATCCTGAAATCACCAGATTAACTAAAAACTTAGTGTTTAATAATAGGTAAATGATACTAAATCACCGCTCCTGATCTTGGGGGCAATGTCACCGTTCAATTTGAAACAAAGCAACCTGCTTCCTCCCCTAACACTACCAAAAAGAGAGAGCAAGCTCACTCTTTTCTAGTGCCCTCATTTAACTCCATTTATTGCTCTTGATATATACTTTTTCCCTGGGGAAGGAGGAGAAATTATGAAAGGACTAATAACTTTATGTCCTCTTGGTATATTAGAATTTTCCAAGCATGGTATTATTTCAATTTTCTAATTTGCAGGCTGGAATAGATGAGAACACCCCTGCTGGAAGAGAGAATTGGGCTCTGGTGGGCTCTGTACCACATTTTAAAAGCAAACCTATTGGACAAACTGTCCATTAATTTATTATTTGATTATACAAAGTCTTGTTCCTCAAGGATTTGAGGCAAATGACTTAAGTCCTTTGAAACAGCTTGTATGTCAGAAATGATATGTTGCCATGTAAATGTGTTCTGTTCTCCCCCTACCTCCCAGGGGAAATGGTAGGCAAATGGTAAGTTTCTTAGGGCAAAGACTGTGTCTTTTTGTTTCTTTTCATGCCTAGGATATGGTTCTGTGCAAAGTAGGTGCTCAGTAATGTTCCTAGAATCACTGAATCCTCAACAGATGTGTTACTGAGTATCTTCTCTGTGATAAGCACTCCATCAGATCCTTGGGATGCAAAGATAAATAAGGCACATCCCTTTTACTCGAAGGGATAAAGCTGGGGGAGGGGGACGGGAATTCAAAACATGTTAATAAATCATTATAGTACTCTGAGACAAGTGCAATTAAGAAGTTAGCTATAAAGTATAGGGAAAAATAGAGGAGTGATCATGTTTGAAAAAAGTCAGGGAAGTCTTCCTGGAGGCACTTTTTAAGCTGATTATTGAAGAACAAATTAGTAGGAGCTTGCCAGATGGAAAAGTCCAGGCATAGTGTAACATGAAAAGGCCAAAATCTAGAAATGGCAGAGTGTGTTCCTAGTTTGTTTGTTTGTTTGTTTGTACCTGCCTTGTTTCAGAAGGGATTTAGGTGATTTATGTTCCAGTCTTTTCAGTGCTGAAATGGCTAGAGATGAGACTGAACGATGGGCAGGAAGCATATCAAGAGCTTTGCATTTGATGCTAATTAATGAATTTTATATTATGGAAACTGAAAGCTAGAGGAGTGATATAATCAGATTTGTGTTTTAGAAATACTCTGTATATCGAATGAAGAAAGAAATTGAAGAATCATATGTAACAGACATGTATGATCCCATTTTTGTAAAAGACAAAACCATGTGTGTATATTTATATGTGTTTATATGTACTTGTATATGCAAAGGAAAAGGTCTGAAAGGGTATATGCTAAATTGTTCACGGTGGTAACCTCTGCAGAATGGGAATGGAGGGGGGTTTATGTGGCTGTATGTATACTGGGTGGGTATTGTGTTTTTATTTCTGTATTGTTTGAATTTTTTTTTACAATTATGTATTATTTTCGTAATAAAAATTTTAAAAATTCCAGCAATAGTGTGGAGAATGGTTTGGATGGGAGCAAATCTAGTTCAAGTAAGGAGGAATGGAGCCATGGCATTGGGGTTGGGAGGAGGGGATGGATTTGAGACTTCTTTAGAAGGGGTAGAATCAACAAGACTTGGTGACCTATTGGCTTTGGGGGATGAAGAAGGAAGAATGCAAGGTGGCATCTAGAATTTTGGTTTGGGAAATTTGGATGGGTACATGATATTCATTCAACATCCATGAAATCATTTGTTTTTATCAAGCAGTTCACCACATGCTAATACAGAAGTAAGATATAACAAGGAACATAAAGTCTAGAATGAGATAGATATGTAAATAGATAATAAAAAGTGATCATTGCAGTAAATGGTTATTTAGAAAGTTTCTTGGTAAGAAGAATGAGTTCTGAATCCTGCTTGTGCAAAAAGGAGACCCTTAAATGATAGATCAGGAAGAATTAGGGAGTTTATCAGACAGTTTTAGAGGTTGGGGTGTGTATATAATTTAGACAGAGGGAATAGAATGTTTAGGAGTATGAAATATACCCATGGAACTACAGCTAGCTCTGGATGGCTGGAATGTAGGGAACATGTATAATATAGTGATTCCAAGCCTTGGAATCAAATGCTTATTGTAGAGCAATCACTCTGGCAGTAGTATGAATGTGGACAGAATAGAGAGGAGTGATGACAGATGAGAGGTGATAGAGACCTAAACTGTAACTGAGACAATGGCAGTAGGGTGGAATGAGAAGTATGTCTTAGAGACTAGATAATGAAAACTAAGAAATAATGGAAGCTAGGTTTCTGATTTTAGGTAACAGAGAAATAGTGATACCATTCCCTGAAAAAGTTGAGGGCCTTTGGAAGGTAGGCTAAATTGCTATGTTTGATTGGAAGTATGTGAGTTTGAAGTATGGCCAGCTATAAAGCTTAGGATTTATGCAACCTTGGGAGTAGGTGAGATAACCCAGAAAGCATGGAGGACCGAATCTTGGTGAAGACCAATATTTAATGGGCCATCAGAAATAGAAAAACTGAAGAGTAGTATTTCTCAAATCAAGGAAGGAGTTTTAATTAAAAAAAGACAACATATATACCAGAGATGTAAAGTAAAATCAGGCCTGAGAGAGAGCCTTCGAATTTGGCAATGAGAAGGTCCCTGGTGACCTAAGCTAACAAAAGCAGTTAAGCAGAGAAGTGAGATTGAAATGCAGCCAGAGGCACGGTGAGGCACAGATGGGAGGTGAGGAAGTGGTGATGATAGAGATCATAGAATATTCTTTCAAGAAGCTAGGCTTTGAAGAATAAAAGGGAATCTGAATTTGGAAGATAAATAGGCCTATGTTTCCATAGACTGATGGGAGGAAAGCAATGTAGGAGGGATTGGAAAAAGCAAAAGAATAATTGTTGGAAGGACCTGTGAAATCAGGAAGGGATGTTATCTAACATAGATAGAGAAATTTACCTTATGAGAGAGATCTCTTCCCCTGAGATGGAGAAAAGAATGGATGTTGCAGATGAGTGTGTAGATAAGGGAGACAGGATGTTGGAGGAGTCCAAGCTTCATAGCTTCAGTTTCCTCTCTGAAATGCATAAGATCATCTTTGTGACAAAAATGAAACTGGGATGGGGTCTTGAACAATGTGTTGAAATTCTGAGGAGGGATAGTGAAAGGTGGAAACAAGCAGAATGTCAGCAGCAGAGGGGATTGTGTAATAGTTTGTCAGTTCAGTGAAAAAATATGCGGCTGTTAATGAGGAAAGTCTATATGTGCTGGCATGGAAAGATATTCTTTATTGATTTGTAGATGGACACAATACCTTTATTTTGTTTACTTGGTTTTTTAATGTGGTACTGGGGATCGAACCCAGGGCCTCATGCATGCTAGGCAAGGGCTCTACCATTGAACCACAACCCCAGCCCAGGAAAAGATGTTCTTGAAAAAATAAGTTATACAATATGTGGGGTTTGATTTCATTTAGGGGACAAATATTAAGTCTATGTTTGCATATTTACAGAATATACAAAACGATTGGGCAAGATGTACTTCAGACTTGATGCCTCTAGGAGTGAGGTGGAATGGGGGGGCTTACTTTACTCTAAACCTTTCTATTTAAGCATTTTTGTTTGTTTTTTATTTTTTGATGGTCACTGAGGAAAATGGGCGCTGGAGCTGACTAGAGAGCCATCAAAGGATTACTGGGTGTTTAATGCACAAGTGAGGTACTGTTAATTTTAAATGGTACCAATTTATTGTGTGATTTTTTTTTTCTCCAGGGGTGCTTAGCAACAAAGCTATCAGGGTAGAGAAGCAGGAAAGGTAAAATAGTCTTGAGTTGAAGACCTGGTTATGAGAGATAGACTGGTAGACTTCATTTAAATTACCATTTCTTGACTATTTTGTACCCATTTAGTGTTTGACAAGTTCATGCAAGAGTGTGACAAAAGATAAAATATACACAGTGTACTTTGAAGGTACAGAGGGGTTGGGAATGGATATCATTCCATGCAGAGAAAGTAGGTTATGCAAAGAGCATTTGACTGTAAGTAGTGAGGGATGGTTAGCACATGGAAGAAACTGGTAAGAACCAAAACTAGAATTAGTCAGGATGCAGATGCAGGATGCAGTCAGCTGCAGAATGCAGCTCTGTATATTTTTCTAAGGAATTTAGACTCGATCCTAAAAGCAGAATGGACCTATTCATGAACTTGGATTACTTTAGCAGCAATTCAGAATGTGAATTTTATGAGAATAGGACTGGAAATGGTTGTGACAGTCATTTAGGCAAGGCATGAGTTGGTTTTAAGGCAAGAAGTGTAGGCAGAGATTTGAGAGAATTTAGGAGGTAGATTCTACAAGACTTGGTAACTGATTAGATGTGGGATGGGATGTTTCCATCAGTCAGTTAATAAATATTCATTAAATCTAATGAGTGCCAAGCATTGATCCAGATGTGTTAAATGCAGCAGTGATTTTGTAAAACATAGTCCCCCTCTCTCGAATAGTTTAGAATTTAGTAGGGGAGGTAGAAAAAATAAGAATGAGAGAAGTACTATGAAAATAAAAAGTGATATGAAAGGGTGTGGGATGAGGGTTCTAATTTAATGGTCAGAGAAGGTTTCGCTGGGTGCCTGCCATTGCCATATAAATATGTATGTATTGCTTTGGTAAAATTAAGATACTTTTTTAAAATTTGAAAACATTAGCAGTGAAAAAACCATAAAAGACACTTTAAAAGCCTGACCTCAGAAGTATGGGGAAACCGAGTTACACTGTGGAGGGAAACCAGAGTACAAGAACTTAAAAGAACAGAAAAGGTCAGCAGTGTCTAGAACTTAAAGGTCTGAAATTGTCATTTGACAATTGGTGAACCTAGTGAAAGCAGTTTCTTTAGAATGGTGGGTACAGAAACCAGATGGCAAGTGGGTTGGAGAATTGAATGTGAGGAAGTAGAAACAGTTTCTGGGAGCTTGATTTGATAAAATAATAGCTATCATTCATTGTGCCAGCCTCTCTGCAGAGAGCCCTACTTAACTGACCTCATCTAACCCTAAACCATCTATGAGATAGGTATTATTATTTCCATTTTACAAATGGGGAAATTGTTCAGGGTCATACCAGGAGAGATGAGTTATTGGAGGGCTGGGGATGTAGCTCAGTAATAGAGTGCTTGCCTGGAAAGGTGATCTCAGGTTGATGTTTGCAAATCAATGTGAAAATAACAAAGTTTTTTTTCCTCTGTTAGTTGAAGCCCTCCCCCCACCAATTCCATGGATTTAGGACTTAACAGTACAACATTTGCTAAATAAAAGCCTGGTGCAGTGGCACACACCTGTAGTCCCCACTACTCGGGAGAATGAGGCAGGAGGATCATTTGAGCCCAGGAGTTCAAGACCAGCCTAGTCTAAACAGCAAGGATCCATCTGAAACAAACAACATAAAAAAATTTGCTAAATACAATATTCTAACTTTCCCACTTCCCCCACAAAGTTTAATAATTGGTGCTTATTTAAAAGCACTGTTTCCCAAGCCCCAATTCAGCCCTCTTGAGTTGGAATATCAGGGGAGAAGAGTAATTGTATGTGTATTTTACAGAAGCCCAAGTGATTTTCTGCACTACCATTTTTTTTTTTTTTGACAGTGCTTGGGATTGAACTCAGGGCATTGCTCGTACTGGGCAAACACTTCACTACTGAGCTACATTCCCACCCCTCCTAGTAATTTTTATTTGAGAAGTTTGGGAAAGTGATTTAGCAACCTTCCAAAATTAATATCCTTTGTATCACCCGTTTTTAAACTACTGCACATCAGAATGGGGTAGGGATAGATTACTTAATGTAAATCTCAATTCCTGGGCTTGAAATGTACATTTATAATATGCCACTTGTAATTCTGATGCAGATAGTACACAAAATAATAACGGTAGCATTTTAAATAATATATCTTTGGTAAGCATAAGTACTTTAGAAGAAATATGGAGCAATAATTTTTATGTTATTGGGTAATGTAATATTGTAGATACAGCCCTTTTGGTTCATAATAACTTCATAGTCAAGTTTTTTAAAAAAAAACGAGTTCTTAATATTTTATATTTAATCTATTTATAAATGTCATGCGTAAACTATTAGAATTACATATAAATTATAAATTCTGCAAGTTGGTTCATCTCTTTTAAATTTTGCTTGTATAGGTTTGGATTTTCCACATTTTGGGGACTCGGAATCCAGTGTTTTCAGTCAACTCCATATTACGGCTTTTCAACTTATTTAAATATCCACTCATCTTGATTTACATTAAAATAAAAGTGTGTGTATATATCCTGTGTTTGTGACTCTATCACTTATATAATACACATACATGTTTTCCATAAAAATTTGATTTAGGCTAGGCTCAGGAGGCCAAAGCAAGAGGATTACAAGTTCATGGCAACTTAGTGAGACCATGTCTCAAAATCAAATTTAAAAAGGGCTGGGATAGCCTGGCATGGTGGCACAAGCCTGTAATCCCAGCAGCTCAGGAGCTGAGGCAGGAGGATTGTGAGTTCAAAGCCAGCCTCAGCAAAAGTGAAGGGCTAAGCAACTCAGTGAGATCTGTCTCTAAATAAAATACAAAATAGGGCTGGGGGTGTGGCTCAGTGGTTGAGTGCCCCAGAATTCAATTCCCAATACAAAAAAAAAGGGGGGAGGTTGGGATATAGCTAAGTGGTAGAGCACTTGCCTAGCATGTATGAGGCCGTGGGTTCAGTCCTAACCACTACAAAAGAAAATTGACTCAGTTATCCTATAATGTATATAAGAAGTGTTCAAATAGCAGAATAAGGGGTTGGGGTTGCAGCTAAGTGGTAGCACGCTTGCCTAGCATGTGTGAGGCACTGGGTTCAATATGCAGCGCCACATAAAAATAAATAAGTATTATGTCCATCTTCAACTAAAAATATTTTTAAAATAGCAGAATAAGCAGAATTACATTTTGATAGGTAGAGGGCATGTTATATCAGTAATCTCAAAATTACCCTCTCTTCCTATGAAATCAGGACTACCTTAAGGGAAGGAAAAGTCTATACTATAAAATTGGAGGCAAATAAATGGTCAAAACTAGAGAAATCATTACTTAGGAAGGAAAAAGAATCTATAAATAAGAAATACAGATAGCTGGGGTGCCAGAGATACTTTGCTTCAGTTGCTTTAACTATAAAGTATATCAGTAGTAAGTTTATCAGAAGCTGCTTATTTTAGACCAAACATTTCCTGAATTCCTTGATCCTCTTTTTTATTCGTTTTGCCTGTCTTTTAAAATGATATTAGCATAGTGCTGGGCACATAATATGACCATGTGTGCAAGAGTTTCTAAACTAGAATCCCTTCTGCCCCTATAATATTCAGTATTGAACTCAGGGCCTTGCTCATGCCAGGTATATGCTCTACCACTGAGCTAGCCCTAAACCAGACTTGTTTTGTTTTTCCCCAACACACCTGGGGGTTTAAGATAAACTTTCACAGGAAACAACAGGTTCTGGATTCCCAAGGTGTTGGGGAGTCCCTCGTAGATTTGTGGTGTGGGGAACTCATCAGAATGTGAGAGGATGATTTTTTTTTAAACCTTCAAGTGACAGGGAAAGATTCCCCCTCATCCCTAATCCCTACTTCAGAAAACTTGATGAAATTTCTCCAGTATTGCAAGATTTCTTAAGTTTTAACACTTAAATTCACAACCAGGCCAGGCAGGATAGCGCACACCTATAATCCCAGCAGCTCGGGAGGCTGCGGTAGGAGGATCACAAGTTCAAGGCCAGCCTAGGCAACTTAGCAAGGCTCTGTCTCCAAATAAAAATGAATGAATAAATAGGGCTGGGGATGTATTTCAGTGGTAGAATAATCCTAGATTGAATCCTCAGTACCTTATCCCCCAAAAAATAGAAGGAAAGGTTAGGGGAACACGTTTTGTTCTCGAGGTAAGTTTAAAAATCATTCCACCCTCTTCAGCCTTCTAAATGACAGGTAGAACTCCAGAATCCAGTAGAATCTCTTTCTGGATAAGAAGAAAAGCATTTCAAAAAAATTGCACATTTCCAATCCATGTGCCATAGAAAAATCACAATGTGGTAGTTTGAAATACAGGCTTTAGTATCATATTCAAGTGTCTTTCACCACTTAGGTGACCTTGAGCAATTTGCCAAGATTCCATTCCTTCAATTACATGACAGGGTTATAGTGAGAATCAAAGGATATTGTGCATATAACATGCTTAGCACAGTGCCTTCCTGTTATGGTTTGGATATGGTTTGAGTGTGTCCCTCAAGGGTGATTCATATGTTGGAAGCTTGGTTCTCAATGTTGCAATGTTGGGAAGTAGTAGTGCATTTAAGAGGTGAGGCTTAGTGTAAAGCAGTTAGGTCATTAGGGGTGCTACTCTTGGAAGGAGTTCATTAACATACTATCCAGGGCTCCCATTATTAGTTCATTAGAGGGGGAACTGTTATAAAAGAGCAAGTGTGACTCCACCCTGTTCTCTGGCTTCCTGTCTCACCATGTGATCTCTTCCTCTCACGAGCTCATCATGATGCCACTCACCATGATGTGACACAGCCAAGGAGGCCCTCACCAGAGGCTGAATAGATGAGACCACCCAGTCTTGCACTGTAATCTTCCAAAATTGTGAGCTTAATAAACCTGTTTTCTTGAAGTACTCAGCCTCATGTATTTTGTTATAGCAACAGAAAGTAGACTAATATGCTGGCACATAGTAAACACCCAGTATATGTTAGTTCCTTTTGGTATTACCTTTCTGAATAAGCAATAGTCATACATTTAGACCAATTGGAATTATTTCAACTATCTTTAACATAAAATCTTAATGCTAATTTCCATACACCAGTTAGTCTTCTTGTATTGCAGACTAACTAGAAATCCTGAAGAAGTTTTTAAAAATTTTCTGAGACCTTTCAAACTCCCACTCCCCTAATAATCTTCACCATATTCAGATTTGCTTCCACCATGACCCAGAGTTGTATTGTCAGTGCTTGGTGAGTCCCTGTTTCAGATGAACGTGTATAAAAGGAGGAAAGCTTCAGAACCACCTACTGACTATCTGATTCTGGCAGATCTTGAAAACAACTTTTCAGTATACTCTACTCTTCTCTATTTGAAATAAATTCTCTATGATACAAATAAAGCAAAACAAATACTTGAAGGCTCTAGACAGTTCCAAGTACTACAATACAGCAAAGTACTTGCAGATATGAAAAAGGCAGGCTGGGGATATAGCTCAGTCGGTAGAGTGTTTGTCTCGCAAGCATAAGGCCCCGGGTTCAATCCCCAGCACCACAAAAACAAACAAACAGATATGAAAAAGGCATAAGAATTTGTTTACCAGTAACTTTTGTAATTTAAAAATAAAGACTGAAGGTTTTAAACGGTTTGCTTATTTCATTTTCTCTTATTTCCTTTTTCTTTCAACTTTAGAATCAAATTGTGAGCTAATGGATTTAACTTACATCACCAAGTTAAGTATGAATTCTCCTTTGAGCAATAAGTGTCAATGTACAGAATTTGTATACCAGAAAATGTAATATAATTTTTTAAAAGGTAAAATGAAGAAACTTTAAAAAAACTTTTTTAGTTGTTGTTGGACCTTTATTTTATTTGTATGCGGTGCTGAGACTTGAACCCAGTGTGTCACACCTGCTAGGCAAGCGCTCTACCACTGAGCCACAACCCCAGCCCCCGAGAAACTTCTTATAATTAAACCAGAAGGTATTCCCTTTAACTCAATACCAGCATGATTTTTTATTTATTTTTTATTTTTTTATTATTATTTTTTTTTGTGGAACCAGGGATTGAACTCAGGGACACTCGGTCACTGAGCCACATCCCCAGCCCTATTTTGTATTTTATTTAGAGACAGGGTCTCACTGAGTTGCTTAGGGCTTCGCTAAGTTGCTGAGGCTGGCTTTGAACTCGCGATCCTCCTGACTCAGCCTCCCAAGTCGCTTGGATTACAGGCGTGCGCCACCACGCCTGGCTGATTTTTTATTTTGACCTCATTAAATTGCCAAGTCTGGTCAAAAATGTATGATCCTCCTGCGTCAACCTCCTGAGTCACTGGGATTATAAGTGTGTGCAACTGCATTTGGCTTTTATATATACTTATTTTATTTTATATTTTGAGACAGGGTCTTGCTAATTTGCCCAGGCTGGCCTTGAACTTGTGATCCTCCTGCCTCAGCCTACCTGGTAGCTAGGATTATGTTTTGCACCCAGCTGCATGATTTTTATTAAAATTTATAAGTAAGCTCTTTCACAGTAAATGTAGCCATTCAATTAATGTAAATTTTTAAATCCCAGTGTATTCAGTTGACTTTTAATTTCTTTCTTTTTTTTTTTTTTTTTTTTTTTTTTTGGTGGTGCTGGGGATTAAACCTGCAGCCTTGTGCTTGTAAGGCAAGGACTCTACCAACTGAGCTATATCCCTATCCCCGACTTCTAATTTCATTTTGGCCGGATGTGATTTTCCACACCTATAATCTCTGTGACTTGGGAGGCTGAGGCAGGAGGATTACAAGTTCAAATCCAGCCTCAGCAATGTAGTGAGACCCTCAGCAACTTAGCAAGAACCTGTCTCAACATTAAAAAAAAAAAATAAAAGGGCTGGGGGGCTGGGGATGTGGCTCAGGGGTAGAGTGCTTGCCTGGCATGTGTGAGGGAAGCCCTGGGTTCAATGCTCAGCACCACATATAAATAAATAAATTAATTAATTAAATAAATAAATAAATAAATAAATAAAGCTTCATGGATGACTTAAAAAAAATGTAAGAACAAAAAGTAGGGAGGGCTGGGGATATAGCTCAGGGGTTAAAGGCCCCTGGGTTCAATCCCCAGTACCAAAAAAGTCATTTTATAATATATAAAATTATATAATACATATATTACATAAATTATGTACATTCTAGATTTTTCTGTGCAGACCTCTAATTACTCAAGCTTCAGGCAGTTGGACTGCTTTTAATGTCAGTTGGAGACTGCCTGGAGCTATCCCTTGGTGTCAAATATTATCATAGAATGTAAACCAAGAGTTAGTCTCTCAATATATAGGTAAAAACAGGCTATTCTGTCCTGTGCTCTAATTCTGAATTTTAATTATCTCTTCTTTCTTCCAGCATATGCTATCCTGTATTTTTCCAGGATCTTATTTGCTTGGCCCATTTTAATTTACTGCTTTAGAGTTTAAAGACTGTTCAAAGATGCTACTGTGCATGATTTACAAAATAAACTAGATGACAGATAATATTAGTGTTTGACCCAGCTATCCCACTCCTTGGCCTATAACCAAAGGACTTAAAATCCGCATACTACAGTGATGCAGCCACATCAATGTTCTTAGGTGCTCAATTCACAATAGCTACATTGTGGAACCAACATAGATGCCCTTCAGTAGATGAATGGATAAAGAAATTGTGATATATATACACAGTGGAATATTAGCCATAAAGAAGAGTAAAATTATGGCATTTGCAGGTAAATGGAGAATTTACCAATTTACAGTTGGAGAATATCATGCTAAGTTAGGTAAGCCAATCCCAAAAAACCAAAGGCCAAATGTTCTCTCTGATAAGTGGATGATGATACATAACGGGGAGTGGAAGGGAGGCAAGAATGGAGGAAGGATGGATTGTATAGAGGAAGAAGAGGGGTTGGGAGGGAGTGGGTGGAAAAATAACAGAATGAGATAAACATCATTACTCTATGTACATGTATGATTATGCAAATGATGCAACTCTACTTCGTGTACAGAGAAACAACATTTGTTCCTCGTTTGTGTACAATGAATCAAAATAATTTTTTTTTTTTGCAATGCTGGGGATTGAACCTAGGGCTTTGTGCTTGTGAGGCAGGCACTCTACCAACTGAGCTATGTCCCCAGTCCGAATCTAAATAAATTTTAAAAAATAAAATAAAAGATAATATTAGTGTTTTAAGAACATGGCTCTCGAGTTAAATTCCTGTGCTCAGACTCTGGATTTTTTTGGCAAATCCCATGGGTTTCTGATCTCTGAATTTAGAATAATAGGATCATTGTAAAGATTAAATAAATGACCAGGTGTGGTGGTGCACATTTGTTTGTAGTCACAGTTACTGGGAAGGCTGAGGTTGGATTACCTGAGCCCAGGAATCTGAGACCAGATTGGGCAATATGGGACTCCCGGTCTTAAAAAAAAAAAAAAGATGAAAAGAAGAAACCTGGGTGTGGTAGTGCAGACCTATAATCCAAGCCACTTGTGAGGCTGAGGCAGAAGGATTCCAAGTTTGAGGCCAGCCTAGGCAATTTAGCAAGACTCTTGTCTCAAAATAGTTTCTTAAAAATTTATTTACTTATTTATTTTGATTGAACCCAGGGAACTTTACCACTGAACTACAAATTCTCAATTGCTTAGGACTTCACTAAATTGCTAAGGCTGGCCTTGAACTTGTGATCCTCCTGCCTCATCCTCCCAGGTCACTACAGTTGTGTGCCATCATACCTGGCAAAATATTTTTTTAAAAAGGGCTGGGGATATAGCTTAGTGGTAGAACACCACTGGGTTCAATTCCCAGTACTGCCAAAATAAAATTGAATGAAATAATACATTGTGAAGTGCTTAGAATATGTCTGGCACACAGCAAACTTTTGTGTGTGTGTGTGTGTTCTGGGAATCGAACCCAGGAAATTTGCATGCTAAACATTTGCTCTATCAATAAGCTATACCCCTAACCCCAACTGGTGCTCTCATGCAGTGCTAGTGGAAGTATAAATTTGTATAATTCTACTTATATTTTTTGGTTCTTGGATTGAACCCAGGGCCTCAAGCATGCTAAGCACATGTTCTTCCACTGAGCTACACTCCTAGTGTTAGAAAATAAAGAGTAAGCTGATTGTGGTGGCGCACATCTGTAATCCCAGTGGCTCAGGAGGCTGAGGCAGGAGGATTGCACTAGTTCAAAGTAAGCCTCAGCAATAACAAGCAACTCGGTGGGACCTGTCTCTAAATAAAATACAAAATAGGGCCAAGGATGTGGCTCAGTGGTTGAGTGCCCTGGAGTTCAATCCCTGCTACTCCCCCACAAAAAAGAATAATAAAACCATAAAATGTGCATCTACCACCTAGCTTGAGAAATTACGATTTTCTTCAGTAGTTTTATTTTTACATAATTTCAGATTTACAGAATTGTGAAGATAGTAGAAAATTCCTGTACACTCCTTACCTGTCTTACCCTAATGTTGATATCTTACTCTGGTACATTTATTAAAACTTAGAAGTTAGCATTGCTACAATTATTTTAGATAAACTACAGAGCAACCTAATTAAAATTGTACTAGTTTTTCCACTAATGTCCTTTTTCTATTTCAGGATCTAATCCAGGATACTATGTTGCATTGTTTAGTCATTATGTCGCTTTAGTCTCCTGCAATCCTGAAATTTTCTATTTCCTTGTCTTTCATAACCTTGATATTTTGGAAAGAATATATAGCTGAAGTGCCTCTCTCTCTCTCTCTGGTTTTGATAGTACTGGGGATTGAACCCATGGATGCTCTACCACTGAGCTACATCCCCAGCCATTTTTTTGGAGGGGAGGTTACCAGGGATTGAACTCAGGGGCACTCGACCACTGAACCACATCCCCAGCCCTATTTTGTACTTTATTTAGAGATAGGGTGTCACTGAGTTGCTTAGCACCTCACTTTTGCTGAGGCTGGCTTTGAACTCCTGATCCTCCTGCCTCAGCCTTCCAAGCTGCTGGGATTACAGGCATGTGCCACCATGCCAGACCCTGCCAGTTTTTTTTTATTTCAAGATAGGGTCTTGCTAAGGCTGGCCATGAACTTGCAATCCTCCTGCTTCAGCCTCTTTTGCTAGAATCACAGGTATGCACCACCATGTTCCCCTTGAGGTGCCTTTCTTATGGTATCTCATTGCATCTGTATGATTTATTACTGGTGTTATTAACCTTGATCACTAGGTTAAGGAGCTGCTTGCCAGATTCCTGCAATACAATTTTTTTTTCCTTTTCCATACTCTTCTTTAGAAGCAAGTCACTAAATCCAGCTCACACTTGAGGGAAAATTAAGTTCCATCTTCTAGAGAGAGCCATATCCACAAAGTTGTGGACATACATTAAAGTTGCCACATTAATTAATAAATACGTATATTTTTGGTTCTGGAGATCGAACCCAGGAGTGCTCTGCCATTAAGCTACATTACCAAGCCTTTCTCTTTTTTTATAGGTGAGAAATGATTTTTAATTGATTCTTTTTAATTGTACATGACAATAGAACCCATTTTGATATACAGCAGGGATCATATCTTTTTTTCACAATGTAGATTCACACGATTCATATAATCTTACATATACATAGAGTAATACAGTTTGTCTCAGTCTACTATCTTTCCTTCCCCCACCCCCTCCCATCCCATTTTCCTCTACACCATCCATAATTCCTCCATTCTTTTCTTATTCCCCCCATAACCCCTCCCCCCCTTTGTGTATCAGCATCCACTGATCAGAGAAAACATTCGACCTTCGCTTTTTGGGCTTGGCTTATTTCACTTAGCATGATATTCTTCAACTCCACCCATTTACCAGCAAATGCCATAATTTTATTCTTCTTTATGGCTGAATAATATTCCATTGTGTATATACCACAGTTTCTTTATCCATTCTTCAATTGAAGGGCATCAGCCGGGCGTGGTGGTGCACAACTGTAATCCCAGCACGTGGGAGGCTGAGGCAGGAGGATCGCGAGTTCAAAGCCAGCCTCAGCAACTTAGTGAGGCCCTAAGCAACTCAGTGAGACCCTGTCTCTAAATAAAATACAAAATAGGGCTGGGGATATGGCTCAGTGGTGGAGTGACCCTGGGTTCAATCCCCAGTACCAACAAGAAAAAAAGACAATGGAAGGGCATCTAGGTTGGTTCCACAATCTAGCTACTGTGAATTGAGCAGCTATGAACATAGACGTGGCTGCATCCCTATACTTTGCTGATTTTAAGACCTTTGGGTATAAACCAAGGAGTGGGATAGCTGGGTCAAATGGTGGGTCCATTCCAAGTTTTTTGAGGAATTTCCATACTGCTTTCCAGAGTGAGTGCAGCAATTTGGAACTCCACCAGCAATGTATGAGTGTGCCTTTTCCCCCACATCCACCCAACATTTATTATTGCTTATATTCCTGATAATAGCCATTCTAATTGGAGTTAGATGAAATCTTAGTGTGGTTTTAATTTGCATTTCTCTAATTACTAGAGATGATGAGCACTTTTTCATACATTTGTTGATCACTTGTGTATCATCTTCTGTGAAGTGTCTGCCAAGTTCCTTAGCCCATTTATTGATTGGGTTCTTTGTATTTTTGGTGTAAAGTCTTTTAAGTTCTTTATAAATTTTGGAGATCAGTGCTCTGTCTGAAGTGTGTGTGGAAAAGATTTTTTCCCCACTCTGTAGGATCTCTTTTCACATTATTGATTGTTTCTTTTGCTGAGAAAAAGCTTTTTAGTTTGAATCCGTCCCATTTGTTAATTCTTCCTTTTATTTCTTGTGCTCTGGGGGTCATGTTGAGGAAGTCTGGTCCTAAGCCAACATGAAGAAGATTCAGGCCTACTATTTCTTCTATTTGGTGAAGGGTCTCAGGTTTAATTCCTAGATCCTTCCTTGATCCATTTTGAGTTGAGTTTTGTACAGGGTGAGAGATAGGGGTTTAATTTCATTTTATTGCATATGGATTTCCAGTTTTGCCAGCACCATTTGTTGAAGAGGGTATCTTTTCTCCATTGCATGTTTTTGCCAAGCCTTTCTTTTATTTAATTTTTTTTTTTTAGTTGTAGATGGACACAAAGCCTTTATTATTTATTTATTTATGTGGTGCTGAAGATTGGACCCAGTGCCTCACACATGCGAGGCAAGCACTCTCCCACTGAGCTACAACCCCAGCCTCCAAGCGTTTCTGTTTTTTATTTTGGGACAGGGTGTCACTAAGTTGCCTAGGCTGGCCTTGAACTTGTGATCCTCCTGCCTCAGACTCTTGAGTTTCTGGGATTACAGACATGCTCCACCACACCCAGCATAATGAATAAATGTTTGATGGACTCCTTAACAATTCTTGTAGTGGTGGGGATTCAACTCAGATCCTTGTCCATGCTAGGCAAGCACCCTTATCACTGAGTTACAACCCCAGTCCTGCCTCCTTATATTTTGATCTTCCTCATTTTATTATCACTACACTTTACCTGTGCTATCATCACCTCATATTTCTTGATCCATGAGCTTATTATGAGTTTCTTTTCCTTCTTAAAAGCCACAAGGTATTTGCACAGCAGTTTCTCAAACATGTTTGATTATCATAATCACTCAGGGTACTTGTTTAATTAGAGGTTTCCCAGCTGGTCTCCTAGAAGCTGATTCATTGTGTCTGGAGTATGAGCTTGGAAAATAGTTTTAAAAGCATTGTAGGTTCTCTTCCCCAGCTCCAGGTTATTCTTATTACTAGACCAAGTTTGAGAAACATTGGTTTATAGCACTTCCCTCTTCTCGTTTTCCAATGGCCAACATGAACACAAAACTTACTACTCTTTAGTTTGTTTTATAATGTCCTAATTTATATAGTTTATGGTTTTCTTATTTTCTTTTGTGAAATTTAGGAAATTTGTACTTTCTCATCTTCCACAAAGTCAGGAAATTTGAATGTAAATTACAAGAGTTATTTCCAGATGAGTAAGGCCAGGTTGTATCCAACTCTTTTGCTATAGTTCTGATAGTTCTGGTCTCTACACTCCCTTTTCTTTCTCCTTTCTTCTTTCTTTTTTTCTTGAGACCTTCACTACTTTTCAAAAAAGGCCAGAGGTTTTGTGTGTGTGTGTGTGTGTGTGTGTGTGTGTGTACTGGGAATTGAACCCAGGACCTTGCACATGCTAGGCACCATTGAGATGTGCTCCTAGCTCCCACAGTTTTTCTTTAGGAGTCTATCTGTGCTTATTTCTTCTACGTTTTGGGGACTTCAGTAAGGATGCCATCAATCATCTTTATTGTTCCACTTCCATCATAATTTCAGCAGCTATCATTTGTTGGCACATAACGTGCCAGATACATGCTTTATGTTTTAAGTTGGTCCATATGAACAACATTTTTGTAAGTCAAAACTAATGTTGGAAATCTGATATGATTCAACCTAATACATCATCTCCTTTAATCCTCACAATTGCTCTGGAAGTAGGTGGCACTATGCCAGTTTTATAGGTGAGAAAACTGAAGATCAGAAAGATTAAGTGGGACTGGAGTTGTGGCTCAGTGGTAGTGTGTTTGCCTAGCATGCATGGAGCCCTGGGTTCGATTCTCAGCACCACATAAAAATGAAATAAAGGTATTATGTCCACCTACAACTAAAAAATTTAAAAAAAAAAGAAAGATTAAGTGACATTCCTAAAGTAGCATATTTATAAATGATAGAGCCTGGATTTGATTACAGGTCTGTTTCCAAAACCCATGTTTTAAAACAAAATACCACATGAACACACAGATGGTGTGACTCTCCTTTGTGTACAGCCAGTGAAACAATAGCTGTACTCCATTTGTGTTCAATGAATCAATAAGTAAATTAAAAAAAACAACAAAATACCTCTAAAGAAAATGTCATGTTGATAATTTTTGGAATATAGTATATACCTTACCGAAAACAATTAAGGCAAAGCTTCAGTTACACAGAAGGAATAGATTCTTTTGTTATACAGCATGTTGAATATGGTTAAAATAAAGTATAATTCACAATAGATAAAAAGTGATTTGGGGGCTGGGGATATAGCTCAGTTGGTAGAGTGCCTGCCTCACATGCACAAGGCCCTGGGTTCAATCCCCAGCACCACACAAAAAAAATGATTTTAAATGTCCTCACCACAAAGCAATGATAAGTATTTGAGGCAATGGATATGTTAATTAGCCTGATTTGATTATCTCACAGTGTATATGTATAATGGAACTTCATATTTTACCTCATAAATATGTATAATTATTATTTGTCAATTAAAATAAAAAGGGGCTGTGATTGTGACTCAGTGATAGAGCACTTGCCTACATGCATGAAGCACTGGGTTCGATTCTCAGCACTGCATATAAATAAATAAAATAAAGGTATTGTGTCCATCTACAACTAAAAAATTTTAAAAATAAATAAATAAATAAATAAAAGACGTCCTGTTTAGGATGTTGTCAAGCAGGTACTGAAACACTGTGATTGGAAGTGCAATTTAATACAACTTCAATGAAATTCATATGATACTGTGCATCAAGATCCTTAAGAATTTTGTACCTTTGTGCTATAGTTTGGATCTTGATTGTCTCCCAAAAGCCTATGTGTTAAAGGCTTGGTCCTCAGTGTGTGACACTACTGCGAGGTGGTAGAATCTTTAGGAGATGGGGTCTAGGGAGGGAATAGTAATTAGGTCATAGGAGGTATGCCCTTGAAGTAGATATTGGCACCTGACCCCTCCTCCTTCTCTGTCTGCTTCCTGGCTGCAATGAGGTGAGCAGCTTCCTCTGTCACATGCTCCTGACACAATGTACTGCCTTGCCACAGACCCCAAAGCAATGGGCTAACTGTGAATTGCAACCTCTGGAACCATGAGCCAAAATAACATTTTTCTGGTTTTAAGTTTATTATCTCAGATGTTTAATATAGTAGGGGAAAGGTGACTAACACACTTTGCATCCATCTAGTAATGTCATTTCTGAAAATTTAGCCTGATTAAATAATTGGAGATGAGCATGAAGATTTATGTAAAATGTGTTGATCTAAATATTCTTATTGTTATTATTATTATTTGTGGTGCTGGGGATTGAACCCAGAGTCTTGCCAAAGCATTATTTTAATATTCCAAATTGGAGCTAGGTGCAGTGGTACATGCCTGTAGTCATAGAGAATCAGGAAGGTGAGACTGATGGATTGCAAGTTTGAGGTCAGCTTGGGCAATTTAGCAAGACCCTATCTCAAACAATTTTAAAAGGACTGAGGATGTAGAACAGAGGTAGTGTACCTCTAGGATCAGTCCTCAGTACCCCTCTCTCCAAAAAATTAGAAACAAGGTTTCAATAATAAGGGATTAAATGAAGGCATGGCCACAAGATGGACATGGGACATCAGAAAGTGCTCATGATATGTAATGTTAATTGAGACAAGCAGTATACAAAATAAGTATGACTGTGTTTTTTTGTTAAAGAAAAAATAAAGTTAGAAATAGTCTGGAAAATGATAATGGTGATTATATCTGAAAGGGGTTTTTAGCTTTTAAATCTGCCAAAAAGGAAAAAAAAAATTTAGGTACTGGGGATTGAATCCAGGGGCACTTTACCACTGAGCCACATCCCAGGTCCGTATAATTTTTTATTTTGAGACAGGTTCTTGCTAAGTTGCTGAGGGTCTCACTAAGTTGCTGACTGGAGGTAGGCCTCTCTGCTCTGTCCCACGTGGATGAGAAAAGGGTTAACTGCTGGAGGGGGATGTTGGCTGTATATCACTCAATTACTCAAAAACTTATCTACTCAATGAACACACAAGAGCCAATACTCTTTTTAAATGAGAGGTGGCATGACGGGTCTGGCCATACCAGTTCTGTCCTCTAACAACAAGAAGTTGCCCAACTCTCTTTTATTTATAATACATAGGTAAAGGGGACAAGACCAGGAGGTGATTCCTCTGTGATGGACAGGATAGGGTGGAGTTAGAGGAGCCATTCTCTTAGGAGGAATTTCCCGAAGGAGACAGGGAACCACTCCCACACAGTGCCACATGCTTCCCAGCAGTTCCTAAAAACCAGGCCTCTGCATCCCATGGCTCAACCTAGTCTAATTCTGCTAAATAAGGATGGCTTCCCACAACTGACCTTGAAGTTGGAATCCTCTTGCCTCAGCCTACTGAATCACTGAGACTACAGATGTGTGACACCATGCCTGGCCAGTATACATAATTTTTCTATAACAAATGTGGATTACTTTTACAAAAATGTCAAGAGGAAATTTTGATAAAGAAGTCACTTATAATCCTATTACTGTAATACAATAACTTTTCATTTGTGTGTATCACCTTCCAGTCTCTATTCTCACAATTGCATAATTTTACCAGATAGGAGTCATGATCAAGGCATGTTTTTTTTAACTTTAAACTTTTAGAAATTATTATTGTAAAATAATTATTAGTCATTGTAAAAATTGGGCAATATAAACAAAAAGGTGATATAATCCTATAAGCTTATCATCTGGGGAAAATCACGGTTAACTTGTTTTGTTGCATAGCTAACTTTTCAGGCTGGTTCTTAGAAACTTGTGTCCACATAATGTATATAATTTTTTTTCAAAATTAGATCATACTTGCACATAACACTTTATAGTATGCTAACATACTGTAACCACTTCCCTATTATTGTGTTATTAGATTGTTTCCAAGATTTTCTTTTTTTCCCTAATAATACTGTTTTTATTTTGAAGTAACATTTTTTCAAGTATTCTACTGCATTTTAAATACATGATAAAGGGGTTGGGATTGTGACTCAGAGTAGAGCACTTGCCTAATGTGTGAGGTGCTGGGTTTGATTCTCATCACTACATATAAATAAATAAAAAATAAAGGTCCATTGACAACTAAAAAACCTTTATAAAAAAATAAACACATGATAAAATTACATATTATTTATATGTATATAGCAAAGTATTATATCAATTATAATATTTATATTATATGTAATAGCTTCTAGTTATTTTTTACTATTCCAAATAAAAATTATCATGTAATAAAAATTGACATAAAAAGGCATATCATCAAATTTTATGCTCAAAACTGGAAATTGTACTTGATATAAAGTCTTGGGGTGCTAAAAGAAGGTGTTGTAGGTGTCCTGAAACCATGCGAATAGAAGTCAGGCTCCAGATGGACCCAAAAGTGCTACTGCTGAGGATGCCAGAATATGTATGCTGAAGGAAAGACTAAAGCCATCACCACTATTTCAAGGTCATTTCCAGAACTACAGTGTACCTTATGTTTCAATTTTAGATAATATAGTAATCAATATTTCATGAATATAGCTTTGACTTCTGTCAAATTTTCTCTATAGGGGCCTGGGGGTGTAACTCAGTGGTACAGCACTTACCTAGCTGTGCAAGGCTCTGGGTTTAATCCCCAGCACCACACACACACACACACACACACACACACACACAAAAGAAAAATTGTTTCTCTAGGACAGAGAATATAGTTCAGTGGTAGTGTGTGCTCAGCAGGAAAGAAATAACAATTGTTTCTCTAACATCAATTCTTGAGTATAGAATTATTAGGCCAGAGGTAAAAAAAAAATGATTTAAAATCGTTACCTATGTAATACACAGTTTAAAAATCTGAACAACTCATAATGAATAGCAATTGCCTCCCATCCCCCTTTATTTTTAATCTCTATTCACTTTCCCCAGGAGCAACCACTTTGAACTGTTATGAAGATATTTATGGGTTTTGATATATAATGTCAAATTGTTTTCCAAAAGTTTGTATCTGTTTATCTTGTCAGTGGTCATATGTCAATACATTAATTTCTCTAAAAAATTTGACAACTTCAGATGGTACTTAAAAGGGTTTTTTTTTTTTGCTCATTTTCATTTGTTCAATAAACATTCCAGCACTTAGTACACGTAACAATTAAGGATACAAAGAAGAATGAGACAAGTCTCTACCCCAGGTGTCACAGGTGGCCAGACTGGCATAAGAAGTGAAAACCTGAGAGTACAGTTTGGTCAATGCAATGGAAATAATGTGAAATGAAGCAGGAGAGTTGAGAAGTAATCAACTTTGCAAGGTATGGGTAGGACAGTTGAGGGTAAGGGAAAGTTTTACAATACAAAAAATCTTTGGAGGGGCTGGGGTTATGGCTCATTGGTAGAGTACTTGCCTAGCCTGTGCGAGGCACTGGGTTTAATCCTCAGCCCCACATATAAGTAAATGAACAAATAAAGGTCTGTTAACATTTAAAAAAATATTTTTAAAAATCTTTTGAGCTAAACCTGGATGGATAACAGGGCTTGGCAAGTGGGTTGGGGTGAGTAAGGATAGTCCAGATAGTGCATATCCAAAAGCCACAGCCATGAACCAGCATGGAATGTTTGTAAGAGTGCAGATATCCTATGGAATTGGAATGTTGGATATATGGGGAGGGAAGGTGAGAAAGGGGAAAGGTAGGGAAGGCAGAGCAGATCATGAAACAGGTTCCAAAGGGCCATAGTGAGGAGTTTAGACTTATCTTGAGCTTGCTTGATAATGCAGGTGAAAGCTATAATTAGATCTGGTTTGTTTTTAGAGAGATTAACTCTGGCTTTGTGGAATAATGTGTGGTACAAAGAAGGTGTCAGGCTCTAGGAAAGAGCATCTATTGCAAGATTCTTGCATTAGTTCAGATGAGGTGACAAGGACTTTAACTAAAACAATCATAATTGGGTTAGAGAATGTGGGATAGATTTGGGAGATGTTTAGGAAGTAGACTCAACCACCTTTGATGATTAATTATTGGGTGGCAAGGAATAAGCAGGTATATAGAATTCAGTCATCCAGTCAATAAACATTTGTACTATGCCTGACATTATTCTATGCTCTGGTGATAAAGTAGTGAAAAATATGGATATTATTCCTTGTTCTTATGGAGCTTACATTCTGTTGGAAAACATACAGTTAACAAGTAAACACAAACTGTGTTAGAAATAAAAGAAGGATGATATATTAGTAATAGTGACTGGGTTTGGGGTGCAGGGAATCTTACTTTAGATAGAGTAGACAGGGAAAACCTCTACTGAGGGGATGACATTTTACCCAAGACTTGAAGATGAGAAAGAGTCAGCTTTGCAATGAGCCAGGAGAAGCTAATTCCAGGCATAAAGAAGAGCAAGAAGAAAGGTTCTGAGACAGAAAAGACAGTGATGTATCTGAAGAACTGACATGGTGCTGGAGTTTCTGGGAGTGTAATGAGCAAAGGAAAGGATGGAATTCTTCCAAGTTTTTGTCCTGGGAAACTAGGTAGGGGTGGGGAATAATAGTGCAAGAACTTAAGAGGAGGTGTAGGCTTTGGGTTAGGGAAGATAAGTCAAATTTAGTGAGATGTCTGAGATATCCAAGAGGAGATGTTCAATAAGCAGTTGGAAATAGCAGAGTTCAGGAGAGAGGTTGGATGGTTGTATCATCAGCTAATGAACAAGAGTCAAAGACACAGAGATGAGATCAGGATCAAGGGCAGAACTCTGGGGGAAAGACCCAATATTTAATGTCTTGGCAAAGGTAGGTGAACCAACAAAGTAATTGAACAATAGCACAGAAAGTAATTGAGAAGCTAGAGGGAGAAAAGAATGTGAGGAATGAGGAGTGATTAGTATTTAAAATTCAACAGAGAGGTCCAGTAAGCTAAAAACTGAAATGTGTCCATTGAATTTGGCAATTTGGAGGTCAGTGGAGTAGTAGGAATAGAAATACATTTGAACTGACTTGAACAATTGGACAAACAGAAAAATGTAACTTACAAAATAGTGGACTGGGAATGTAGCTCAGCAGTAGAGTACTTGCCTACATGCAAGAGGCCCTAGGTTTGAACCCCAGCACTGCACACTGACACACACACACACTATACAAATAATTTTAAAATAACAAAAATAATAAGATACCTAGGAATAAATCTACATAAAGGTTTTTAAGACCTTTATGAGGAAAATGATGATGTTCTACTGAAAAATATTAAAGACCTTAATAAATGGAAAGACATTTTAGATTGATGAATGGCAGGACTCAATATTGCTAAGAAGTCCTATATTGATCTATGGATATCAATGTATTTTCATCAAAATTCCAATAGGATTTTCATACAATTTGACAAAAATGATTCTGAATTATAGGTGGAAGAGGAACTGATTAAAATTAACCAAAGAGGCAAACATAGTGAGGGAACTGGAACTTCCGCTTTCAGATATCAAGATATATTATAAAGTAATAATTAAGGGAATTTGGAATTGACACAAGAATAGAAGAATGGAACAGTGGAACATAATAGCCTAAGAAGCAAATCTGAACATATTTGGACACTTGGCAAAATATAGATGTGGAATTGTGGATCAGTGGGCAAAGGATGGACTATTTAGTATGGTATTGAGGAAATTAGTTACCCATACAGGAAAAAAGGAAATGGAATCCTTATCTCATACCTCACGCCAAAACTAATTTTGGATGGATTAAAAACTTAGATATGTGAAGCATATATTTAAAATTTTTTAGAGCTGGGGATATAGCTCAGTTTGGTAGAGTGCTTGCCTTGCATGTACAAGGCCCTGGGTTCAATCCTCGGCACCACGAAAAAAAACAAAACTTTTTAGTAGAAAACATGAGAGTCTTACTGTAATCTTGGCATAGGGAAGAATTTTAGACAAACATGTAAAGCACAAACCATACAATAAAAGTTGGATACATTTGAGCATATTTTTAAAATAAAATTTTGTTAATCAAAATGTGTTATTTAAAAAGGCCACATGGGTGGGATGCAGTGGCACATGTCTGTAATCCCAGCAGCTTGGGAGGCTGAGGCAGGAGGATCATGAGTTCAAAGCCAGCCTCAGCAATTTAGCACTAAGGCACTAAGCAACTCAGTGAGACCCTGTCTCTAAATAAAATATAAAATAGGGCTGGGGATGTGGCTCAGTGGCTGAGTGCCCCTGAGTTCAATCCCTGGTTCCCCCCAAAATAAAAAATAAATAAAAATAAAAGGGCACATGGACTGTCAGAAGATATTTGCAATTTATATGAACCAATAAAGAAAACTATCATGAATATATAGATATGTAACTACATATCATTTTTGAACTACTATATATCAATGACAGAAAAGTCACCCACAAGAGACACGAACATGTCACAGAAGAGGAAACAGGACTGGCCAATAAACATATGAAAAGAAGAGCTACCACATCAGTAATCAAGGAAATGCAAATAGTGACCACAATGAGATTTATTTTATACCATCAGACAGAAAAATATTAAAAAGTCTGATAATACAAGTGTTGTCAGAGATATCAAGCTATGGAAATATATAGCTAACAGATATATAAATTGGTACAATCACTTTGGGTAAATTTGATATTTAATAAACCTGAACATGGTTATACCCTATGACTCAGTAATTCTACCCTTAGGTATACAAACTAGAAAAATTTTTGCACAAATATACCAGAAGACTTGTATTATAATAATTAATGAGTGTTAAGAGCAACACTGATTTTTTAATATATATATTTTTAGTTGTATGTGGACACAATACCTTTATTTTATTTTTATGTGGTGCTGAGGATCGATCCCAGTGCCCCACACATTCCAGGTGAGCGCTCTACCACTGAGCCACAACCCCAGCCCCAGCACTGACCTTAATAGTAGGAATCTGGAAACAGCTTAGATATCCTTCAGTGGAGAATGGTTTAACAAATTGTGATATCATCATGAAACAGAAAACTACATTGGTGAATTGAATACCTACCACTATGAATATCAACACGAACACCATAAACATAATATAGAGGGAAAGCAAGTTCAGAAAAGTCATCCAGTATGATTCTGTGTATATAAACTTCAAAACACAGGTGAGAAAGCTATAAAGAAAAGCACAATTCCTGATAACACTTCTATCTTGTGGGGAAGGAAGGGATGCAATCTAGAAAGGTTTACAGAGGGCTTTTGTAAGGTGCTGTGGCACATGCCTGTAATCATAGCCATTTTGGAGACTGAGGCGGATCACAAACTCCAAGCCAGACTCAACAATTTAGTGAGACTCCCAGCAACTTAACAAGACCTTGCCTCAAAATAAAAAGGACTGGGGATGTAGCTCATTGGCAAAGTGCCCCTGGGTTCAAACCCCAGTTCTAAAAACAAAAATGGAGGTCTTCAGAGGCTCTGGAAATATTTTGGGGTTTTGTTTTCATTTTTTGAGGTGCTAGGGATCAAACCCAGAGCTTCATGCATGCTAGGCAAGAACTCTACTACATCCTCAGCCCATATTCTGTTCCTTAAACTGATTGGTGGGTACATGGGTGTTCATTTTATCATTCTTTAAATTATATATGTATAAAATATTTACATACAGATGCCCCTTGACTTAAAATGGGGTTATGTTCTGATAACCTTATCTTAATTTGAAATATTATAAGTCAAAAATGGTACATACCTGTAGTCCCAGTTATTGCAGAGGCTGAGGCAAGAGGATAACTTGAGCCCAGGAGTTAGAGGCCAGCCTGGGCAACATAGTGAGGTACCATCTAAAAAAAAATTGCATTTAATGTAGCTAACCTATAGGACATCGTAGTTTAGCATCACAGTGTACTGACTGGGAGCATGTCTGCATATTATGTGTGCATGTGTGTGTATTCTTTTGTATTTATGATACATTTCATCAAAGTTTCTAAGCTGAAAAAGTAGTGACTAGAAGGTGAGAAAGAAGCTAAACTATCAAGAAAAGGAGAATAATAGTAATAACTGGAGGGAGAAATGGAATCACCAGTAGGATTTTTTAAAACTTGCAATATATGACCATGTTTACAGGCTTTATTCAACGAATGTTTATTGAATACCAACTATGTACCTGGTATTTTGCTGAGCCCTGGGATACAGAGATGTATCTATTCAATTATGTAGTTGCCCACTAAGATCTGTAAATCATACATTCATTGATTAGTTCAAAAATATTTAGAAAGCCAATCACAGTGATGCACCCTCATAACCCAAGCAATTTAAGAGCCTGAGGCAGGAGAATCACAAGTTTTAGGCCAGCCTAGGCAACTTAGCAAGATATTGTCTCAAAATAAAAAAGAAAAAGGGCCGAAGATGTAGTTAAGTGGTCTAGTACCCTGGTACTGAAAAAGAATTGTATAGGGATCTTAATATTTTTTTCACACAGTTCCCCTCAATGATAACATCTTGCATAACTATACTATAATATGCAACGAGGAAATTGACATGGATACAATCCACACAGCTTATTCAGATTTCACCAGCTTTATGTGCACTTTGTGTGTGTGTGTGTGTGTGAAGTTCTACGCAAATTTATCACATGTAGACTAGTGTGACCACCACAGTCAAGATATTGAGCAGTTCTAGAATGGCAGCGGTTTTTCTTCTTAAAGTTGTTGCTCCACTGTCTTTAGGTTTGCATTATTTCTGATGAGAAATCTGCTTTCTCTTTTACCTTCTTTCTTCTATATTTAGCATGTCTTTTTTTGTTTGGCTGCTTGTAAGATTACCACTGCTGTTGAGAAATGTGATTATGATGTGCTGTGGTGTGTGTGTGTTTGTGTGTGTGTGTGTGTGCCATGTGTGTGTCTTGCTATGTTGCCCAGGCTTGTCTCAAACATCAGCCTCCCAGATAACTGGGATTACAAGCACATGCCACTGCACCCTGCTTCTGTGTGCATTTCAATTGTAGTAAACAATGCTGGGGATATTGCTCAGTGGTAGCAGGGCTTGCCTAGCATACTTGAGGCTCTGGGTTTGACCCCTAGTACCACAGTCAATCAATCAATCAATCAAAGGAAGGAGAGATTCAATTGTAGTAATATATATAAAACAAAATTTTCCTTTTAAAATATTTAAGTGTATAATTCTGTCTGTCTGTCTCTTTCTCTCTGTGTGTGTGTGTGTGTGTGTGTGTGTACTGGGAATTCAACCCAGGGGTGCTCCTACCACTGAATTACATCACCAGCCCTTTCTATTTTTTATTTTCAGAGAGAGCCTCACTAAATTGCCCAGGTTGACCTCAAACTTTCAATCGTTCTGTCTTGGCCTCTGGAGTAGCCGGGATTACAGATGCACTGCTAATTACAGATGGCTGACACTACTACTCTTTATCACTCCACACAGAAATTTCATACCTTCTAAGCAATAACCTCCATTCCCCTCTTACTCCCAGCACCTGGGAATTTGTGTGTGTGTGTGTGTGTGTGTGTACTTTTTTATGGTGCTGGGGATGGAACCCTGGGCCTCATGCATGCTAGCCAAGCACTCTACCACTGAGCCACATTCCCCAGCCCCTGGCTAATATATTTTTTTATCTCTATGAATTTGCCTATTGTAGTTCTCCCATATAAATGGAGTCACAATGTCTGTCCTTTAGTGTTTGACTTATTTTACTTAAAATGATGTTTTCAAAGTTCATTCATCTTGTAGCATGTGTAAGATGATATTCTTTTTTATGGATGAAAAATATTCCATTGTAAGTATATACCATATACTGTTCATCTATTCCTCTGTTGAGGGATACTCCTTTCTACCTTTTGATGTGTGAATAATACTACAATGATTTTTCGTGTATCAGAATCTGTTTCAGTCCCTTTTTCAATTCATTTCAGTATACGTTTAGGAAGGGAATTGCTGGATCATGTTGTAATTCTAGGTTTAACTTTTTTTTTTTCAGGAATGGGGATTAAGCACAGGGCCTCATGCATGCTAGGCAAGTGCTTTACCACTGAGT
The DNA here is from genome assembly GCA_020662805.1 of Glaucomys volans. Taxonomy (NCBI): domain Eukaryota; kingdom Metazoa; phylum Chordata; class Mammalia; order Rodentia; family Sciuridae; genus Glaucomys; species Glaucomys volans. The sequence continues at coordinate 115,126 of JAJEJO010047645.1, forward strand.
CACATTCCAGCCATAGGTTTAACTTTTTGAGGAATTGCCAAAATGTTTTCCACAGCAGCTGTACTTTTTATATTCCTAACAACAATGCACAAGTATTTGTCTTTCTCCACAGTCTCATTAACACTTGTTATTTTCAGTATTTTTTAAAAACATAGCATACAGCTAGGTGTGGTGGCACATACCTGTAATCCCAATGACTGGAGAGGCTAAGGCAGGATGATCACGAATTTGAGGCCAACCTTAGCAGTTTAGTGAGACCCTCAGCAACTTAGAAGGATGCTATCTCAAAATAAAAAGATAAAAAGGACTAGAGAAGTAATTCAGTGGTCAAGTGCTCCTGGGTTCAATCCCCAGTATCAGAAACAACAACAACAAAAAAACATAGCATAGTAATAACCTTCCTAATGGATGTACAATGATATGTCAATGTGATCTAGATCTATATTTTTCTCATGACTAATGATGTTGAACATCATTTAATGTGCTTATTGGCTGGCCATCTGTGTGTCTTCTGTGGAAAATGTCTATCCAAATCTTTTACCCATTTTTTTGGTGGGTACTGGGGATTGAACTCAGAGGTGCTTAACCACTTAACCACTTAACCATCCTCAGTCCTTTTAATTTTTTATTTTTGAGACAGGTTCTTGCCAAACTGCTTAGGGCCTTGCTAAATTGCTGAGGCTGATTTTGAACCTGTAATCCTCCTGCTTCAGCCTCCTGAGTGGCTAGGATTACAAGTGGCCACTACCACTTGAGCTCTTTTACCCATTTTTAATTAGATTGTTTTTGTTGTTGTTCAACTGTTGGGTTCTGTAAAGAGTGGAAGACTCTCTGAGGGTGTCCCGGCTACTAGTCTCAAACTTTCAGGTTCAAGGGATCTTCCTTTCCTCAGTGGTCCCATTAGTACCTTATTAGGTATATGATCTCCAAATATTTTTTCCTTTCAATGGGTTGTATTTTTACTGTTAATACTGTTCTTTGATGCATAAATATTGTGAGTTTTAATGAATTCTAACTTGTTTTTCTTTCATTGTCTCTGCTTTTGATGTCATAGCCAAGAAATTATTGGTAAATCTAATGTCATGAAGATTTTTTCCCTATGCTTTCTTCTAAGAGTTTTATATTTTTAATTATATCATTTAGGTCTATAATCCACTTTGGGCTAATTTTTGTATATGTTGTAAGGTAAGAGTCTAACTATATTCTTTTTCAAGTGGATGTCCAAGTTCCCCAGCACCATTTGTTGAAGAGACTGTTCTTTCCAATTTAATTATCTTGGCATTCTTTAAAAAATCAGTTGACTGCATATGTGAGGGTTTATTTCCAGGATTTCCCTTAGTCTATGTTATAGTTTAGATATGGAATGTCACCCAAAAACTCGTGTGTTAAAGGCTTGGTCCTCAATGAAGCAATGTTCAGTAGGGTGGGGTGGAAGGCTCTTGAGAAGTGATTATATCATGAGGACTCTGACCTCATCAATGGATTAACCCATTGATGGGTTCATCACTGATGGCATTATTGGAAGGTGGTGGAAACTTTAGGAGGTGACCCCCAGTTGAAGAATGTAGGTCACCAGGGGCCATGCCATGGAAGGATACTTCTTGTCTCTGGTCAGTCTCTCTCTCTCTCTCCTTTCTGACTGCTATGAAATGAGCAGCTTTCTTCCACCAGACCCTTTCACCATGATGTTTCTACCTTGGGACCAGTGCTGGTTGAAATCTCTGATACTGTGAGCCAAAATAAATATTTCCTCCTTTAAGTTGCTTTTCTCAGGTATTTTGTCATAGTGACAAAAAGCTGATTAAAACAGTCTGTATATCTGTCATGATCCCAATGCCACACTGTTTTGATTACTATAGCTTTGTGGTAAGTTTTGAAATTAGAAAATGGAAGCTTTCCTACTCAAATTTTCTTCTGTGTTTTTTTTCTTCTTGTTATTTTAAGATGGGGTGTTATTTACTATGGTGTCCAGGCTACTAGTCTCAAACTTTCAGGCTCAAGGGATCTTCCTACCTCAGACTATTGAATAGCTGGGACTACAGGTATGTGCCACCACACCTAGTTTTTCATTTTTCTTTCTCAAGATTGTCTGGTTCTTCAAGGTTCCATGAACTTCTATGTGAATTTTAGGATGGACTTTTTTATTTCTGCAAAAAAATGACAGTGTTATTTTGATAGAGATTGTATTAAATCTATAGATTGCTTTGTAGAGTGCTATAGTTTCAATCTTGACCCAAGATTAGTACATGTGCTAAAAAGACTTGTTCCCCAGGGTTGCACGATGGGAGGAGGTAGAACCTTAGAGAAGTGGGGCCTTGTTAGGAATTCCTTAGGTCATTTGGGAGTGTGCCATTGGGACTTTGACCCCCTCTAGTTCCTCTCTTTTGCTTTTTGGCCATGAGGTAAGTGGTTTTGCTCCACCAAACACTACCACCATGACTGAAAACTGGTGCAACTACTCTGGAAAGCAGTATGGAGATGTCTCAGAAAACTTGGAATGGACCCACCATTTGACCCAGCTATCCCACTCCTCAGTTTATACCCAAAGGACTTAAAATCAGCATACTACAGTGCTGTAGCCATATCAATGTTCATAGCAGTTCAATTCACAATAGCTAAACCATGAAACCAACCTAGATGCCCTTCAACAAATGAATGGATAAAGAGAGTGTGGTACATATACACAATGGAATATTACGCAGCCTTAAAGAAGAATTTAATTACAGCATTTGCAGGTAAATTGATGGAGCTGTACGATATCATACTGAGTGAAATAAGCCAAACCCACAAAACCAAAGGCCAAATATTTTCTCTGATAAGTAGATGCTGATCCATAATGGGGAGGGTAGTGAAAAATGGAGAAACTTTGGATTGGGTAGAGAGGAGTGAGGGGAGGGGAGGGGGTGTAGGGGTGGGAATGAGACGGACATTATTACCCTATATACATGTATGATTACATTGCTGGTGTGACTCTGCACCACGTACAGAGGAATGAGAAGTTGTGCTCCATTTGTGTACAATGTGTCAAAATGTATTCTACTGTCAAGTATAATTAATTAGAACAATTTTTTTTAAAGCCAAAAGAAGCCTTTATTTTAGCTGGCCAGTGGTGACCCCCTTACACCTAAAAGTGGTGTCCCAGGAAATCATGCGTTAGTTCTTTTGTTGCCAGCATTTATAGGGCTCGGGAAGGGATTAGAGTGGGGCTATAGGGCATGGGAGGGATTAGGGTGGGGCTGGTTCTCTCTCTCCTGATGGCACTGGAGAATCTTTTCCGGAAGTATAACATTCCCCACTGGTCTTATCCACACTAACAAATCCTTGTTTAGGAAACTAGTTGTTTTTCAGTTTCCAATTTCCCAGACTCTGATGGGCTCCATTCCTCAATTTGACCAGATTTCTTATTTTACACTAACTGCCTGCCTGTCCTTAATTAGGAACCTTTTACTGCTGTAAGGAGAGGGGGTGCTGACCGCTCTTGCTGCTTCGAGTTGGAAGGAGGCAGAGTCTGGGGAAGCAGTTTGAAATTCCTTTTAGATATCTGGTCAATGAGGAGCAGAAGGCTGCTTGGGAAGAGCAGGTTGTAAAGTCATCTGGGGTGGGTGCTTCTATGAGAGAGAAACAAAATGACATAAGTATCAAAATGAGATTAATACAGAATATCATGACATGGTAGAAGTCAATCTCTCATCAGGTGGAAGAACTGTGAAGTTGTTCCCATAACAAGGCCTATCAAAGGCTGGAGAGGTTGAGGTCTTTATTTGGGAACTTGAGTTATCAGGTATATTTGCCTAAGAATCTCTCTTTTGTAGCCTCCAGACCTATTCTAGGGGCTAACACAAGTACATCTTAAGTTACATTAAACTATTGTTTCTTTTAAATGCCTAAGAATGTCTATGATTTGGTTTTAACTGTTTTGCTAGGTGTTTAAGATCAAACAGGTCAAATTGACCTGTTCCTGTCTCTTAAGAGTCAGACGAGTTCTCACAGGGGTCACTCGTGGGGAATTTGAGAGTAGCTTCTTAGGTTTGTTCCTGTGCTTGGGTGGTGGCAGCTCCTGCATTTCAACAGCTCCTTCATTCCAGCAGCCTGTGCATTCTGGGGTGGGCAGCAGCGCTCCTCCTGGATTCCAGCAGCTCCAAGGCAGTGGCTTCTGCCTTGTGGACACCTGACAGCTTTTTGCTTCCATTCGTGGAAGGGAAGCTGGTCCCTGCTCACTCCCATCAGCCCCAGGAGGGGAGAGGCCAAGTCTGTCTGGCCCACTGTTGCACCTCCTTGTTCTCAGCAATCTCTGCTGCATCTCCAACTCTGAGGGACAAGCCTAGAACGCACAGGTTATTGAGAAGCGTCCACTCAGATTGGGTTCTGTCCTGGACGGCTCCAAGTTCTGGTGGCAGTGGCATTTGGTCCCCAGTGGCTCTTGTGCTCTGGCTGTGGCAGTTCCCGCAACCTGGAAACCAATGGCAGCTGGTGTTTCCTTGGCTCTGGACACAGCGATGCCTTCTGTGTGACATAGAAACCAGACGGTGTCTTTTGCCCACTGTCTGCTTGGATGAAAACTCTGAGTTCTGGCATCAGCAAAGGCAACAGTGTTGGCCTGGAGTTGCAAAGTTCCTTAGAGAAGCTCTCTCATTCCCTGGATGCAGGCTGACTCTGAGGGCAAGAACCAAACCTGGTTTTCTTGGCCCCTTTGTTTTAATCTCAACCCTTAAGTTTGATCTTAAACATTCAGAAAACCAGTTTTCATCAGTTATTATCTAATCTATTTCGTAGGTGATGGCTTAGTATACTTCTTCAAAACATTAATCTGGCATCAGCTACAGAGCTTACAAGGAAAATACAAAATAGAATTAACAACAGTAAAAACATATCTAGTTTGTGTAATAGTCATCCTAAATACTGTCTGAGTTATATAATATATCGCAGTAATTCTACAACAAAAAAAAACCTTTTGAATGTAACTTTAAATGAGCTGAAAGCTGACTTATTTTGGAAACATTTTGACTTGTAGCAGGATGGGGGGCAGACCCTTATTTCAGGTAAGGCAGGGCCTTTTACAATCTTAGGCAGAGTGTTCTAGGTTTGAAGTTATTTTTGCCTCCTCTTAGGACATCATTTTACATAGTTTACATGTATTGTTCCCTGAATCTATGTGAATAGTTGTTAACGCAATATATTGCATTTAAAACAAATCAAGGAAAGGCTGAGAGCTTTTAACTTTCCTTTTGTGTGGCAAAGTGACCAAATATTTTTTGTTTCATGATACTAACCTTTAAACAAATCAGGCTCTCACTAACTTTAAATACATTTGCATTTAAATTTTGATCTCAGTGTAAAAAGTAACAAATTTACATATGCCCTATTGATACAGAACATTAAGTGATAAAAATAAGTCCCTAATAAAATTTGCCATTCCCACAAGCCTAAAATTACCAAATCAGACAAGTCTAACCTGGAGAACAGCAGCCCAACAAATTCCCTGCTCTTAAGACCTGTGTACCTGGAAGACATGGACACATGAATATAAAAAGAGCAACCAAACCTAGTTTTTCAAGAAAAAAACGTAGGCTCTGCAACATAGCACAATACCCCACCAGTTATTTAACCACAATAAAGAATAAAACTTAAAGAAATCCTTGTCATTTTAACATATTGATTACACTTTGATTTATATTAGCCCATTAACATTTGACCTTAGGGGAAAACCTTAAACAGTTTCTAATTGATGGTCTCACATACATATAACTACTTAGTTACACAAAACCTTGTTGGAATTTGCCCTTTACCTACACACAGACTTTCTTACCCAGTAAAATTTCCTTTTACTGAATATATACCTAGATCTTTCCACTTTCCCTTTCCAATCTGTTGACTCCTTCTTTGCTCGTATTCTAAAACAACTCCTATGAAATTTCTGAATTTAGATAAATTATTAGGATTTCACTCCTAGTAGCCTTGCTCTCAGTGATGATACAAAACAATTCCAAATTCCTTTATTTACCAATCCATGAAAACACCAATAATGCTAAAGCATGTTACCCCATGGAATTTAAGGTGTAATATATTAACTCTAATTTACTTATTTTGCTGTAATAACCAAGATCGGACAAGTATTTTGAATAGTATTTGCCATCTCTTTCCTCTGGAAAAGTCCTAAAAAAACAATTGATATTACACATTTTATAGACATCAACATTTTATTAATTGACCACCTAGAGACTTGTGAGGTTAGATATATTTTACCTTCATTTATTTACCAAATTTAAATTGAACCTTCATCTCCATTGCAATGTAACAAGATGTTCAAAAATCTAAGTTGAATAAAAAAAATAGGACTGACCAAAAGTTATGAGCTCAACAAGTACTCGGCCGGCTGTTAGTTATTCTCAAAAAAAACACTCTTTTGTTTTTGTTTTTTTTTCCTTGGGTTGGAAATTGGTCTCCTACTGGACTTTTTGCTTCCTCTATTATCATTTCAATGTAAGTTCTACTTGAGATTTGGTTCCAACAGAAACCTGATGTCTCGGACATTTTAACCATTTTTATCAGGACAGGGTTCGAATGCTTAAGAGCTCTGTAGTGGGCTTTTGTTATTCCTCCTGAGTGGAGGCACATGTCATTTACATATTGTAAAAAAATTCGCTGTGGGGGTGCTGTAACACTGGGGGGTGGTTGGACCTGATTCCTTCTCCCCCTCGCCCCGTGGGAGGGTGAGAGGGTGGTGCTGGGCGCCCCTGAGTCACCTTCCCCCTCCCCCTTCAGCCCCTGGATTTGAAAATGGCTTTTGGCAGAGTTACCTGAGTCTTGAGGGATTGGTAGCAGTGCGAACTGCTTTAAGTCTGGTCTGGCCTTTGCCATCAAATTGGTGCAGCCTCTCCTAGTTCCTGAACTAGAGGATGCGGAATCTGAAAGGCAATGCTTAAGCCATCATCCAAATTTGAATGTAAGGCACCCGGTCCAGATGGTTTGGCCGCCCAAATCCCTGAGGGTGCCAATCAACCTCAAAAGTGGGCCATTCTGATTTACAAAACTTTCTTAAGTTACATCCATTAACAAAAGCTCCATAGTCAGCGGCACATTCTTGGAAGTCCTGAAAATTATCTAAAAAACAAGTTAGAACAGTGGGGCACGCGGTTGACTGATTCTGTTCCATAGCAGACTGTCCTGGAGAGAGATGCTACATAGAAAGCAAAGGCAAAACACAGAAAACACAAATGGCCATGAACCAGACTAACAAGACAAATACAGACAGAGACATCGACTGACCAGATTAGGGTTGCGGCCTACCAGATTGGGCCCACACGGAGGTCCTACCGGACTCTGCACAGAGGCCTACCGGACTAGGCCCAAGCCACACGTGGTGGCTGAGCGGCCCTAGGCGGCAGCTATGCCAGAAGCCACGCGGTGGCTTTGCCGGCAGCCAGCCATGTGGCGGCAGAGCCGAGTGGACCCCACGCGGCCCAGACCAGACTAACAAGACAAATACAGACAGACAAACAACGGCCAACAAGATTAGGCCCCATGCGGCCTACCAGACTGGGCCCATGAGGGGGCTCACCAGACTGAACCCCACAGGGGGGCCCACCAGAATGAACCCACGAGGGGGTTCACCAGACTAGGCCTCATGAGGAGGCCTACCAGGGGAAAGGAGCGACATCTCGCCCTGACCTGGGACTGGTATAAGTGACTGTGTCCAGTCTCACCACATCCCCCAAATACAGAAAGTCAACTCACCGAAACAGGATACCAGGTGGCTTCGTCCAGAAGAGCGTCCTGAAGATGGGTGGGGTCCCCCCAAGAGTGAGGCTAAGGCACGTCTCTCAGGAGCTCCCCTCTACTCAGGGTGGGGGCTCCCAGGCAACCATCACAGGAGGCCAATTTAGGCGTGAGGGCTTGGAGAAATCAAATCTTGGTGGGACCTCCAAATGTTGTCCCCGAAGAAAATAAAATCATCCAAGCTGATCACATAAAGCCAAAAGAAGCCTTTATTTTAGCTGGCCAGTGATGACCTCCCTTACACCTAAAAGTGGTGTCCTGGGAAATTGCCACAAATTTTAAAAAGATGAAAAAAAACTCACTCCCACCATGATTTTCTGCTTTGCCACAGGCAAAAGCAACTGGACCAATTGATCACGGGCTGGAAACTCCAAAACCGTGAGCCAAGCAAATCTTTTCTCTAAGTGGATTATTTCAGATATTTTATTTAGTAATGGAATGCTGTCTAGCACAGGGAATATTGTCATTTTTTAATTTGCTGTGGATTGAACCCAAGGCCTTACACATGTGAGCCACACGTTTTAACACTGAGTTACATTTCCTTTAAAAAAAAAAAGACTCTCTCTCACTGAGTTGTCCAGGCTAGCCTTGAACTTGCAGTCCTCCTGGTTTAGCCTTCCAAGTAGCTGGGATTACAGGCATGCACCACCATGCCCAACTTGAGTATTGTCATGTTAACGATATTAATTCTTCCAATCCATGAATGTTATCTTTCCATTTATTTAGTTCTTCTGTAATTTCTTTCAGCAATATTTTGTAGTTTTCAGTATATGTCTTGCACTTACTTGGTTAAATTTGTTCCAAAGTATTTTTATATATATTTTTTTAGTTGTCAATGGACCTTTATTTTATTTATTTATACGTGGTGCTGAGAATCGAACCTAATGCCTCACACATGCTGGGCAAGCAATCTACCACTGAGCTGCAACCCTAGGCCTGATCCAAAGTATTTTATTTTTCATTGTTATTGTGAATAGAATTGTTTTCTTAATTTCCTTCCTGAATTTTCACTGCTGGTACATGGTAAAACAAAAGTTTTTATGTATTGATTTTGTATGCTACAACTTTGATTAATTCATTTCTTAACACATTTTTTGATACTGGAGATTGAACCCAGGTATACACTCTACCACTGAGCTACACACCATCCCTTTTCTGTTTATTTATTTGGTACTGGGGATTGAACTCAGGGGCACTTAACCCCACATCCCTAGCTGAGCCACGTCCCCAGCCCTTTTTAAAAAATAGGGAATGCTTCATAACATTGTATGTCATCCTTGCACAGGGGCCATGCTAATCTTTTCTGTATCATTCCCGTTTTAGTATATCTGCTGCTGAAGCAAGCACTCTGGCTTTACTTTGAGATGGGGTCATGCTATGTTGCCCAGACTGGCCTTGAACTTGTGATCCTCCTGCTTCATTCTCCTGAGTAGCTAGAATTATAGAAATGCACTATCACCCTTGGCTAGCTTGATATTCATGGTATATTTCTCTTCATGTTTCTTATGCTTGGCATTTATTTCAATTCTTGGATCTCTGTTTATATGATTCATTAGATTTGGGAAAAGTTTGGTCATTATTTTTTCTATTAATTCCCCCTTCTTCAGGGACTCCATTTACATGTATAGAAGACTGCTTGGTGTTACCCTACAGCTCATTTATGATCTGTTCATTTTTTCAGTCTAGTATGCCTTCAAGTTCATGAATCACTTTTTCTGCAGTATCTAATCTGCTGTTAATCCTATTTAATGTGTTGTGTGTGTGTGTGTGTTCTCTTCTTTCTTTCTTTCTTTCTTTCTTTCTTTCTTTCTTTCTTTCTTTCTTTCTTTGATTCTGGAAATTGAACCTAGGGGTGCTTTACCACTGAACTACAATGCCAGCCCTTTTTTTAAAATTCTGAGACAGGATCTCACTAAGTTTCTTAGGACTTCACAATGTTGCTAAGGCTGGTCTCAAACTAGCAATCCTCCTGCCTCAATCTCCCAAATCATGGGTATTACAGGCATATGCCACTACACCCAGCTCATTTTACTGTATTTTTATAAATATAGACATTGCCTTTTTATCTCTAGAAGTTTGATTTTTTTAAGGATCTTATGTGTCTGTACTTAATATGCTCAATTTTCCTCTACTGTCTTGACCATATGGAATATAGTCATATAATAACTGTTTTACTATTTCTATCTATTAACTTTATCACCTGTATTATTTCTGGGTCTTTTTCTATTGATTGATTTCTCTCCTCATTATAGATCATATTTTCTTGCTTGTCTGTTTGTTATTTTTTGAATACCAGACATTGTTAATTTTACATTATTGGGTGCTAGATATATTTTTACTATTGTAAATATGCAGTTGGGTGTAGTGGTACACATCTGTAATCCTAGCTACTTGGAGGGCTGAGGCAAGAGGATCACAAATTCAAGACCACCTTGGCAATTTAGCAAAATTCTGTCTCCAAATAAAAAACAAAAAGGGGGCTGGGGCTGTGGCTCAGTGGTAGAGTTCTTGCTTGCCTAGCATGTGTGAGGCACTGGGTTCAATTCTCAGCACCACATATAAATAAATGAATAAAATAAAGGCCCATCAACAACTTAAAAATTAAAAAAAAAAATAAATAAAAAGGGCTGGGGATGTAGCTCAGAGATAGAGTACTTGCTTAGCATGTGGGAGGCCCAGGTTTTGAACCTCTGTACTGCAAAAACAAAACAAAACTTACTGTAAATATGCTTAAGCTTTGTCCTGGAAAGTTGTTAAGTTACTTTGAAACAGTTTTATATTTTTCTTTTTTTCAATTTTTTTTTTCAGTGCTGGGGATGAAACCCAGCGCTTCTTCCATGCTAACCTCTGAGCCACACCCCTAGTCCTAGGCAGTTTCTTTATGTGCGTGCACTGACCTGTTATCAGGGAAAACTTGATGAACATCCCCTGCAAATTTCCAGAGCTTTCTCTCTGTGCAACTTGGTTTTCTTCAGTAATCTGTACTTTGAACTTGAGCTACCTTGGCCTCCCTAGACTCCCAACTTTGTCTTCTCAACTCAGGGAAACTGCTGGGCTCTACCTGTGTTCCTCCTTTCTACACTGTGGCTTAACAATCTTCTCCAGGCAGTATGCTGGGACCATCATTAGACTCATCTTGCTTGTTTTTCCTCTTTGTGTGATCATTATCATATACTTCTGGATGTCTAATATTCAAAGCCCATTGTTTCATATAGTTTATTCCTTTTTGTTTGCTGCTTTAGGTAGTAGGGTAAATTACCAAATTTTGCCCAGAAGTAAAGTAGCTCTGCTATTTTGTGAGACTGGGATTTAAGATTTCAGAGTTTGGGTTTTTTCTGGGCAATGAAGAAGTCCAGGGTGTGAGAATGGGGGCTAAAATGGAATGGAAAACAAAGTTTCTGGAGTTAAGGCAGAATAAGAATGCAAGGCTAAATTGTTAAAAGAGTCAATTATGTGGATGCTTAATAGGTACAGTTAGTGGAAAAGGAACTGGCATTGTAGGCAAAGGTATGAGGATGGGCAAAGGATCTAGAGGAATAAATAAGCAGTGGTTAGGTTGGGGTAGTGACTCAGTGGTAGAGTGCTTGCCTAGCATGTGTGAGGCCCTGGATTTGATCCCAGCACTGCAGAACAAACACACAGAATTCAGATGTTGGCCAGTATGATAGTATTAAACGGTGAGGCCTTCATGAGGAGATTAGGCCATGACAAGGCCCTCCCTTGTGAACAGGATTTAGGCACTTATAGAAACAGGCTTCCTGCAGCATTTGGCTTGTTTGCTCTTCCACCTTCAGCCATGTGAAAACACAGTGTTCTTCCCCCTAAGGAGGATGAAGCCCTTACCAGACAACTTAACCTGCCAGCACCTTGGTCTTAGACTTACCAGCCTTCAGAATGCTGAGGAATAAATTTCTGTTGGTTTTAAACCCAGTCTCAGGTAATCTGTTTTAGCATCACAAAACAGACAAAAAATTTGTCAGGAAATGAAATAGGTGACTATATTTGAAGAATCATCTGTTAAAGGAAGGAATCTGGATACTTACTTCAAGGCAATTGAGAAAGTCAAGAAACTGGGTGGTCAGGGAGTCATTTTGTCATCCAGATTAATTCTGGAATTTTCTAGCTGATGACAGAACATTGGATAGGTAGAGAGGAACACTGAAAGCTTGATCCAAAAATTATTGAGCCAGGTGTGATGGTGCATGCCTGTAATCCCAGCAACTCAGGAAACTGAGACAAGAGGATCATAAGTTTGAGGCCCGCCTTGGCAGATTAGCAAAACCCTGCCTCAAAATAAGAAATAAAAAGGACTGGGGATATAACAAGGTGCACCTGGGTTCCATCCCCAGTTTCACATGCACACACAAAATTCTTACTGAGTAAGGACGCTGGAGTGCTAGTTTTAGGGTAGTGTAGAAGGTTATAAAGCCAGATGTCATAAGTCTCAAAGGAGTAATTTTTTTTTAACCTAGGAGTGGTGGATTTGGCAATGGGGAGCTGGGAGAAAGCCTCCCTCAAACCCCCACCCCCAACTCCCTGTCTCTGTGGTAGGCAGAGGGTGAGAGAATCAGTAATCTCCTTCAGAAGAGGGCTGTGGGCAAGCAGGAGCCCAGGCTAGAGCCCCAGTGCAGTTCAGTTAGGGGCTGGAAGGGAAAGTTCCATGAAGAATGCTAGGATTAGTGGAGCTGGCTTCTCAGAGAACAAGGATTCTAGAGGGTGTAGTGGAAAGGACTCTGAGAAAAGTGAACAGTAGGAAAAACAGGTTCAGATGTGTGTGGAGGATTCAAAGCCTTGAAGGCTCTAATCTTAGTTCTGACCTCTTTTCTGGTCTCGTGAAAGTGCCAGCACCTCCTCTGTTGTCATTCTTTCTTTGATGGCATTCTTCATGTACTCCTTTGTAACCATTTTTAGTTTCACTTGAACATGCTTTCTGTTTAAAATCCACATGATCAGATTGGAATATCTTCAAGTAAATGGCCTTTATGAAATGTGCTCTCTCTGTAGCTAAAACCTTGTCTTAAGTCATGTTCCAAAAGGTCAAAACTATTTTCTCTGACAGCCTGCATTCACCATTGCTGTATCTCCCCTGCTCTTCCAGAATTCCTGCTTCAGAGAAGAAATGAAAAAGCCCCCTTGTGCTCCCGAGGTCTTCAACTTTTGCCCAAACCTCCATCTAAAAAAAGTGCTTTGCAAGTTACTTGTGGAAGTACTATTCAACCTTATGTAAGGCATTGGGAGCAAATAGCAGTCAGAAAGTTTGATTGATTCTATGACCTACTTCAGATTCATTTTGGGAAAGCAGCATCCCATCCCCTTTCTATATTACTTTACATACAGTATTTAATCTTTGTGTGTGTGGTACTGGGTACTGAACCCAGGGTTGCTCTACCACTAAGCTACAACCCCAGCTCTTTTTATTTTTTATTTTGAGACAGGTTCTCACAGAGATGCTGAGGCTGACTTTAAACTTGATATCCTCTTGCCTCAGCCTCCCGAGTTGCTGGGATTATAGGTGTGTGCTACCACACCTGGCACAGTATTTAATTTTTATGCACAATTTGTGATATACAAATTAAAATCTAGGGCTGAAGGTGTGATGCAATGACACAGTGCTTGCCCAGCACTGGGTTGATCCCTAGCACTACAAAAAAATAATTAAAATCTACATGAAGATATATTGTAAAAAGTAAGTTTCCCTTCCATTTCCACCTTCAGTTCACTTTCCCCTTCTTAGGGCCAGCTATAGTTATCAGTTTCAAAAGAATATATAAGGATATACAAATATCCTTCCAGAGATGATATATACATTTATATATATGTATATACATTCCTTTTTTAAGAAAACATAAGTTGTAGAATTATATGTGCACCTCCCTTTCCCTACTTTTGAGTATATTCTGGAGATCTTTTGAAGGCAGCCTACATAGAGAACTGTTCATTGTTTGTGTAATTGCATAGTACTACACTACTAGCTGCACCATAGTTTATTTTATTTAATTCACTTCCTACTGGTGGACTTTAAGGTTACTTCCAATGTTTTGATCTTGTAGTATTTTAGTGAATATATTTGTATGAGTGTCATTTCAAACACTTATTGATAAACTACACACATAATAAATTTATAGAAAAAATAAAAATAAATGTTGACACATTTGGGGGGTATACTTGGGATTTAACTCAGGGGTACTTGACCACTGAGCCACATCCCCAGCCCTATTTGTATTTTAATTAGAGACAGGATCTTACTGAGTTGCTTAGAGCCTCACTTTTGCTGAGGCTGGCTTTGAACTTGCGATCCTCCTGCCTCAGCCTCCTGAACCATCTGGATTACAGGCATGCACCAGTGCTCCCAGCTTGACAACATTTCTTGAAGCAGAATTTCTAGATCAAAGAATATGGCACTATCCCTTTTGATTGACCATGAGAAGGGCTCTATCCAGTGATCTCTTGAACACTGTAGCAGCAAGCCATCCACTTCCACAGAGTCTCTGCCACTGCTGCCAAGGGCAACTGTTTCCACTTGCAGAATCCTCCCTCTCCTGTGGAGTATGTGACAAAACATTTTGTCTAGTGGTCTGTTTAAATCCTTCACAGAGAATGATTTGTATCTGTTATATAATGTGGTTGGTTCAACTTTTTTTTACTCTTTTCACATTCTTGTACTTGTCATAACCCTGGTTATGGAAGCCCTTTGCCAACTTTCTGACATCTTCCTTCTTTTCCACTATTTTCTTCACCTCTTTTTCCTTCACCTCCCTTTTGTTTTTCCTCTCTTTCCTCTTCATTTTCCTTCCTTTTCTCTGTCTCTTCCTCCTTTCTTTCCTCCTCCTCCTTCTATGTGATAGTCTTCTCACAAGTTTGGCTAAGCTATAGTCTATCTATCTATCTATCTATCTATCTATCTATCTATCTATCTATCTATTTATTTTTTGGTACTGGGAATTGAACCCAGGGGCATTCGACCACTGAGCCACATCCCCAGCCCTATTTTGTATTTTATTTAGAGACAGGGTCTCACTGAGTTGCTTAGGGCCTCGCTAAGTTGCTGAGGCTGGCTTTGAACTCAAGATCCTCCTGTCTCAGCCTCCCAAGTGCTGGGATTACAGGTGTGCGCCACCGTGCCCAGCAAGTCCCATTATTTGATCAAACTAATCTAGGTGTTTTTGTTGTTGTTGTTGCTGCTTTCGTTGTAGGGACTGGATCTAGTGGTGCTTTACCACTGAGCTATATCCTCAGTCCTTCTTCTTCTTCTTCTCTTTTTTTTTTGGTCTTTCTAAGTTGCTGAGGGTCTTACTAAATTGCAGATGCTGGCCTCAAACTTGTGATTCTCCTGCTTCAGTCTCCCCAGTTGCTGGGATTCGAGATGTGTGCCACTGTGTCCAGAAAAGGTGTTTTTTTTTTTTTTTTAAATCCCAGAATTTTGTGCATGTTAGGCAAGTGATCTCCCAGTGAGTTTTACTCCCAACCCTAGAGGTATTTTGTCAGATGTGATTAAATTCCCTAGCCAGTTCAATTTAAGTGAGGGAAATTATCCTGGATAATCTAGGTGGGTCTGATTCAACCCGTTGAAACAATTTCAGAGTAGAGTTGAGGTTTTCCTAATGTAAAAGAAATTCTCCCTGTGAACAGCAGCTTTAGCTTGCTCCTGTGAGTTCCAGCCTGCCCCTCTTAATACCTGTGCTTCTTGATGGACTGCCCTGTGGAATTTGAACTTGTCTAGCCACCCCCACCCCACAACTGTGTAAGCCCATTTCCTGCAATGAATCTCTTGATATATATCATCTACTGATTCTACTTCTCTGGTTGAACCTTGGCTGATAGCTCCTTTGAACTATTTTTTCTATCCAGTCTTAGAACTCATTTCATTGATAAAACAAGCACAGGGAAGCACTCCTCAAATCTTTGTGTTCCTTTTATCTGTTCACCTATTTCATTGAGCATTTACAGAGAGCTGTGAGTTGTCATTGCATATGACAAGAAAGAAAACATTCTGTATGTCCCAGGTAGGGTTTCCCAATGTCAGGAACAATGTGCTAGGGTTGTCAGTGGAACCACCTTATTATTGGTTGGTTGATGGCAGAATGCTGTTAATTGCATAAAAAAGAAAGTAAAAAAATTGTCAAGCACAAAAATGAGGTGGGCAAGGCATAAATATCTAATGTAAATAAGTGGTTGAATAAATAGGTAAATGAGGGAAAAGAGACAAATCTCCAGTGCAGAAGAATTCCAGATAATTTATGTAGATATTATACTCTGCCCTCAAGGAAGTGGAATACTACTCTCTCTTCCTTAAGCATGTTCCACATAGTGACTTTCTTCCAGAGAATACAGTATGGAAAGGGGGAATAAAGAATAACTTTTCAGGGAAAAAAACTAATACTACCTTACCTTACCCATGTGATCAAAGTCAACATCGACAGTGGAAAGTCATATTGATAGCATGTATCCTAGTTATGATGTGATAAAAATAGCACATTACCTCATTGATATTCCTCTCCCAAATCCATAATCCCAGTCTAATCATGAGAAAAATGTCAGAAAAATCCCAATTGAAAAAAAAAATCCCAATTGAAGCTGGTTGCAGTGGTGCACACCTGTAATCTCAGGAGGCTAGGACAGGAGAATTGCAAATTCTAAACCAGCCACAGCAATTTAGTGAGGCCCTAAACAATTTAGCAAGACCCTGCTTCAAAAATTTTTTAAAAGGCTGGGGATAGGGCTGGGGATATAGCTCAGTTGGTAGAGTGCCTGCCTTGCAAGCACAAGGCCCTGGGTTTGATCCTCAGCACCACAAAAAAAAAAAAATAAAAATAAAAAAAATAAAAAGACTGGGGATGGGAGATCCAAGATGGCGGGCTAGAGGAAGGCTGCATTCCTACTTGCTCCGTGGATTCCTACTTGCTCGGAATTCAAACAGCAGGAATATGACTCTCAACGAGATTTTATATTCAAGGCACATATAGGGGGTCCCCAGTCGCTGCTCCGGAGCCAACTCTGCTGGGTTGGGCTCGGCCCCGCCGCAGGCAGCTGCCATCCGGGAGCGCCGGGCCCGGCAGCTGCTTCGGAGCCGCCGACCTGGGTCTGCGCCAGCCAACGGGTGAGTGCGGGCCCCCAGCAGCACTTTGGAGTCGCTGGCCGCGGCTCCGGCACCGGCCGGCGGCCTTCCCAGGCGGAGACCGAGCATCTCGGGTTACCTGGGACATCCAGCGGCGGGGAGTTGGAACTAATCCACTAATCCACGCCATTTTGGCGGCTTAACTGGCGGAGAAGTTCCGTTTCCAGCTTCCTTTGGCCTCCAGCTGCTCCTGGAAGAGGTCTGCCCCGAGCCCCTGGGATCGCTGACTCCAGAGGGGAGTTGGAACTGCTCTGAGTTTGGTGGCTTCCCTGGCAGAGGGGGTCCATTTCCAGCTTCCTGGGGCCGCCAGCTGTGGAGATCGCGGACTCTGGCGGGGAGTTAGAAATAATACACGCCATTTTGGCGGTTTAATTGGCGGAGAAGTTCCGTTTCCAGCTTCCTTTGGCCTCCAGCTGCTCCTGGAGGGGTCTGCCC